>JAVLVB010000780.1:3026521-3059408 GCA_032876305.1 Orestias chungarensis | reverse complement strand
ATATATATATATATATATATATATATATATATATATATATATATATATATATATATATATATATATATATATATATATATATATATATATATATATGAATGTATATGAATGCTGTATCAGCAAACCACCAGGGTTTATTTATATACTGCTTGAGACGTATGTCAAATAATCCAGTTTGTATTAATGGGAGCATCCTTAGCCCCAAAGAAAATTAAAATTGGAACATGTTTCATTCAACAAGGTTTCCATTTGTAGACCCTAAAGTCATGTTAAATACAGCGCAGTAGCACATCTCATTAGAAGTTCGTATAATAAGTGTCTTCAAAGAAGAAATTAATTAAATAAATATTTGAAGTGGAAGCCGAATATTTTTTTGAGATTTGTCTCAAACACCTTGAACTTAGTACTTACTTGAAACATATTGATTGCAATTCTGGCATAGTACTGGTTCTAAAACCACAGTGAAATATATTCAAGGTTCCACATGCAAAAATGTGAATTATATTATTTCATGCATGAATTTAATCACCCCTTTTCCCAAGTTTTGAAAAAGTTATTTAACCTCTTCTTTAAAAAAAAAAAAAATCTTCTAATAGTTCTACTGGTAAGTGGGTTCAGAATATGAATGAACCCATTCAAATGTATTAGGAAAGCATTAGTTGGTTTCTAAAATGTGCTCGCTGAGGTTCATCTTAGTGCTCTCGGGGCATATTCATTGCACTAGAACACATTAGGATTACAATTAATTAGGTGGGAGGGTTTTTTTTTAAATGGCAAGAAAAATAACAAAGTTGACTTTCTCCGTCCAAGGATTACACATCTCTTGCCCTAGTCCATTACACAACCCGTCATCAGCATGTTTTTAAGGCACTAGCAAAACAGACAGCTGTGACGATTACTACACAAATGAGAGCCGACCAAAATGCCTATACTTTTTTTTTTCTTTTTTTTCCGATCCAGCACAAATGCCCAGAGAAATTAAAGCCCTTCAAAGGCTGTGGTCAGTCCGATTGAAGTAATTCTATAAGTTTGTGCAAAACTCTAGATTAAAAGAAAGGTTGTCCTTTTAAAAAGGCTACCTTTGATGATTTCATGAACAACAATTTCAATACAAGATGTCTCCTTTCAGTCCGCTATTGATCTTGATTATTTTTTTCTCTTTATACACAGTTATAATGATGAGTTAAGACAGCTTTCTGATTCAATCATCTGCTTTGCTTTTCAGTTCAGCATGCACTTCAAAAGGTCAATCTCCTAGGACTGACCTTATGTTTTACTGCGATCCTCAGTGGAGATATGAGAAAGCGACCATTATGAAATCCTAACATTTTAACCAAACATGTACATAAAAAAGCAACAGTTTAGGGCAATCTTTCAATATTAAAGTAATTATTCACTACAGCTATTTCATTTTGCTGTACATTTCCTGGCTAGATGTTAAACTACTGCAAATATCTGGGACAACAGAGTGAGGTAAATCAATGGCAGTTCTGATGCAAAAGGAATAAAAGAGAAAATCAGCTCTGTTGTTGCGCATCTTAAATGTTGGGTTGGATGCCGGGGGTGGAAGTGCGGGATGAGTGAGGTTTCAGATTGCCGTGGGCAGAACATCCACAGAGTGCATTTTGAATGTGAACCGCCCTGACTTTAGTTCATATCCATGCCCAAACAAAAGCTTAGCTAAAGGTGACAGCATGTGCAAAAATGTGCATCCTCTCTCTAGTCCCATGATGAGCACAAACAGTCCTTTACATGTTATTTGTTATTGAAGACATTCAATAGATTTCATCTGGCTTTGAGAGGAAGCGTGAGCCGGATTAAAAGCTTTGCAAAAGAAGAACAGTTGGCAGTAGCATCTCTGTTATCCTAGCATCAGAAAATCTGACCAATAATGGATTTTTTTACTTGACTCATCAAATACTCAATAAGTAGAGAGAAACAAGCATATAAAGAAAACATACAAAAGAGAACAGCCAACTGAAATGTACCCTAGTCATATAAAAAATTAGGACACCCCAGGTTCTTTTCAAGCATTTTTGGAAAAAGGGATGTTAATTACAGGTAAATTACCCTTGATTTGCCCAGTGAATGCCTACCCTTGAATAGGTAGTCTTTAGGTAAGAACAACTTGACAGTTTACATGAGCTCAGTTTCCCACCAAGCTGTATTTGGGTTTAATCAAACAGGCACTCTGATTTAATATCCAGATAGTTAAGAGTGAAGACACCTCTCTGTTAAGAAAATAACTCCAAAAGTTCACTCATCATCTTTGCCCACACTCTTGTTTGTTTAGTCTTCAGTTTTTTCATAACGAGCCGTATTTTTCACCTGCATAAATTCTGTTCCATACATGACATGCCTATGTGACAGGCTTTTGTGTTATTTTGCTAAATGTCACAATGTATAAATGTGGTTGTGTCCTTTCGTATGGAGTATAATTGTTGTTTAATATTTAAAAACGCATAGAATAACATAAGGCATAACTATATATTATAGATTTAAAAGTATCTTTATATTTGAAATGTTTATAAATGATATATTTATTAATGCCCATATGTTCAAATGTATAAAAAAAGCATTTAGGGTTTCATAGAATGTTCTAATTTAATCTCAATTGTTCACATTAATTGTTCTTTATTAATTTAGCTTTATTTATAATATCTTCCTAAAATATGATCGTGATTTTTACATTTTGAATTACATAATTGTAAAACAGGACAACAGAAACGTTTGACATTGCCTTGAAGAGGTTTTCATGCTAATCGTAACACATGAATGTCTCTTTGCTTTGTGTCTGTTTTTTTATTTTATTTAAAGCATTCAGTTCTTCTGTAATAGTAGAGGTTTCCCTGTAAAAGTCTCTTATTTTTTTTCAGTGTGCTTTCGTCTTATCCTAAATTCATACCTGCACCAAAGCATTTTAGGTTTTCATCGTTAGTCACCACTGTGATAGATCAAGATAAAACGTGAGGTATTAAAACCCAAAACTGAATGTGAGGTTACTTGCGAAGCACAGGTGCATAGCACAGACTAAAAAGAAAAACTAAAGCAAATCAAAGTTGAGGAACATGAAACTGAGCAATAACACTATAACCATGATAAAAATTCAAACATATTTAATTGGTATTGGGATTTGATTATATATTTTTCTATTCATTCTGTCAGAAGGAAGTAAAAACTAGCCTGTTGCAAAATGATCATTTGTAAGTTAAAGTATTTTTAGTTTAGCAAACATGAACCTCCGACCCCAGATGAGGAAACCTTCTTATCTTTCCTAGAAACATCCTGTTCCCAGCTCAGAAGACTGCTGTGCTGTTTGAAAACATGTCAATTACAACAATAAAGAAGCTGCTCCTATCCGGCACACACATTTCTATATGTATCCCTGCTCCAACTTTTCAAGATAGGGTAGAAAAACAAATTTGTTGGCAGAAATGTTCCCGGGAAGTGTATGGACTGTCCTAAGTATTGTTTTGTTATGTGTCTATTTATGTTGACTTACTCCTCGAATCGAACGGAAGGAAAATAGGCCATCTTCAATGAAAAAACTTTATCACGTATCTTTCGATCATTCAAATTTTGCAAGGAGCCATTAAAAACAAAACAAATCTGCCAATGTAACTGGGTCAAAAACAAGAAAATTTAGGGTGAAGTAGGATTTTAATCTGGAATGAAATACTTTGTTAAAAAACCCAATATTGTTTTTTGCTTTAATAACTATTTTTTGCAAAAACTATGCAACAAATCATTGAAATCCTGTACCAAAGTTGCGTGTTTGATAGCAATGTTTCTTTTTTTCCATGGTGAAAACAAAAGTGTATTAAACTGTTAAAGAGGAAGGGTACAGCAATAAAAGTGTCTACTACAGCTAAAATGTACTGGGTTGCAGAATTTTATAGTAGGTTAAAAAAAAGCTCTTTCATATGAAAGAAAAAATATAGCCTTTAAAATTCACCTCATTCATTTTTTTAAATAAAAAAGCTCATCATTCAATACTTTTTAAGGTCGTTAAATCAATTACTGACCTAATTTGTGTCTTGTTTTTCGATGATTTATGATGATAAATTTCAATGATCAAGATATACATTCAAATAATATCAATATTATTTATATTGTGAAGACATGTATAATATTGTGAAGACATGTAGCTATTATTAAAAATCCTCTCACTCCCTTGGTTTCTGTTGATAACAAATATGCTCTGAAAAATCAAAAACATTATTTAAAGATACTGTTCCTACAGAATCATAGAAGCTGTAAGGGGCTTGGCCCTCTTACCGTGCTTATTACATCCAATGTTTATGTAACGAGTATTTCAAATTTAAATAAATGATCAAAACCAAGTTGAATACTTTTTACCTTTTGATGTTCATTTCCAAAAGCAGAATGAGAATAGAATTGAAAACATATTTAAAAAATAAATAAATAATCCACCGCTCTTTCATGTCACAAAAGGCTTTTTGGATGGCAACGTTGTGTAGGTTGCCAATCCAGAGCTGTGTTCCACTGCTTTGATCACAATGATTAATACACCTACATCGCCATTTTACTGATCAGCTGTAGAGTGCCTTAATAAAAGGTTTTGCAAATGATGTGTATTTACCACAAAGATTCTTAAAGAAGATTTACACTATTACTTGCATTTAATTTGTCAAGTCCACATTTTTAGAGGATTTCTTTCTGTGTTTGTGAAGAATAAAAAGAGTGTCCATCAGAAATATCACTGGAATTCCTATAACAGTATATCACACACATGTGAGGGTACACGAGGAAAGCATGAGCGTAATATATCATTGTTTGACTGGAAGGCAGCATGTGTAACTCAAAGGGGAATTGAATTTAAGTGCTGGCTTAGAATTTATTACTAGCCGTCTTTACACTTTATTTCCTGGCTCCACAGTGCAGACACAAAATCTCCTTCTTATGTGTCCATTCCTGTCATTTTGACGTAGTGCATTTTAGTTTTACATTTTAGTGATGCATGTAGATTTAGTATGAAAATATTCCACTTTCTTTGTATTTATCATGATGCTGGAATGAATTGACTGAAACATTTCCAACAGCGTCTGACTGACCCCAAAAAACAAGGAAGCAATTCATCCATTTCCTATACTTACTTTGTCCTATCTGGGGTTAAAGTGAGCTGCACCCCGTCTCATCTCCTGTTTGGGAATGAGCCAGGACCCGTTCTTGCAATGTCAACAGTCCATCACAGGTCCAGTACAGCGACCACAATTGACAAAGAACCTTGCACATTCACGTCCCACAATCAAACAGACTCGCCAATTAACCCAACATGTATGTTTGAAGGCTATGAGAGAAAACAGAAAGTATAGAGAGAAAACTCAGAACACTATATAATAAGCAAAGGAACCACAGCTAAAGCTAGCGATCTTCTCACTTTGTGGCAAGAAATGTAATCACTACTTTATTAGACATTAAGTAAAAATACCAAACAAAACATTTGTGCAGATTATCTCTCATTTGCATTTGTAGTCAACCTTTTATAAAATGAAGTTATGTGTTGTTACTTTTGAATTAAACTCAAATAAAATTATAGCTACAACCTCAAACGACCCCTCATAGCCCAGGTTTGCTCCTGAACGTGGCTGTTGCACAGTACCACCTCAAAATCTCTGCCAAGCCCACCAATTGGTTCTGTTTTTTTATTTCTCTTTGCCTTGTGCTGTCTGCATTGTTGTCAAATATGAAATCCATTTACTTCTTTCACAAGTGGACTGTTAAGGCCTACACTGCTTTTTCATTTGATATATCTGCATAAAAATGTATTACAAATTACAACAGCTCAGGTAAACATTTTTATTTTTCCACAGATGTTGTTATTTGAAAAACGTTCCCTATTATGTGCAAACATACAGTACAAACACAAATTTAACAAAATTGTCAAATACTGAAATGTTTTTTTGTGGTACTGAGGACAGCAACTCAGTATGCCGTGGTTTATCTGCTCATGGTTTCCTCGGGTCAAAGCATTCATTGGCACTGGTTGTTTAAATTTTTTTACTCACAGAAAATATTTACTTAAATATGTTTTAGAGTTCTTATTATTATCCATTTTATTTAGTTTGGTACATATCAAATTATCAATGAGGAAGTTACAGCCAAAGGTATTATTGCAGCATCCTTTTGTGGATAATAAAACATTACAGATATAACAGGGTTTAATAATGCCATGTATTGGTACGCAAAAACGGAATTTCTTAGCTTGGTGAGGTTTTATTAAAAAAAGGGAAATTAAGGGATGTATACATGATTAGCAGAATAATACCTCACTGTATTTCGGGACAGAAAAAAAAAAAAAGTTTGACAGAATTCTTACACACTGATGAAGCATCCATCTGAGCTGTTACACAATGATTCAGAGGGACAACTTGAGGAAAAAGGGAACCTTTCATCTTTTCCAGCTTGTTTCTGTGCATTAGTCAAACTGGTGACATGTTTGTAATGTCCTCAGTCAGAGGTAGCCTGAGGCTTAACTTGACAAGTTGCTTATGGTTAGACAGCAACAACATGACCACACTGAGCATAAATTACCAAGATAAGTTGTTCTTTAATTATTTTACCAGGGACATTCTTTGAACATCTATGTATTTTAAATTGAAATTATGTCTATTTCTTGTTCCCTTGTCTCTTGTCATGGAAGACATTGTGATCCCATATGAATACATTTGCAATTACAATAGCTAGAGAATCCTCTTTCACAAAGAGAGGGTACATAATCACAACACAATGACACTTAGAGCAGATTTCCATTGCCTTCTTGCTATGGCCACTTTAGGTCTTCCATTTATTGTTGCTACTTATTCTAAATTTAGCTTAAACAAATCCACCCAAACCTGAGTTTGGACGGATTTGTTTTTAAACAGAGGTCAGTAGATGTCAGAATAGTTTTTTCACTTTATCCTTTTCCATTACAGCTTCATCTTTTTTTGTTTTTCAACTTATGTGCCCTGTTCTTACATGCACATAAATGCTAACTGTAATGGTCCGCATTGTGATTTGCTTTGAATAAAAGCATCTGCTAAATGCATAAACATATGAGAAAATGTCAAATATTTGACATTCCTTATTGGTCTTTTCATGTTGCAAAATTACCCTTTTATGTGAAAAATTATACAATTGCAACTAAATATACTTAAGTTATGTAGTGTCCTGTATTTTCAGTGATGTTGTGGTTATGCATATGTTATTCATACGTTGTTTTGTTGCTGGGGTTTCTCAGTTTTCTGTTCCTGTCTGCAGGTGCAGAAGCAGACTTTTAAAATGTTTCCTCATATCCTCTTCATCTTCCTTTGTTTTCTATTCTTTTTTTTCCCTTTTAACTCTTTGCCCCACCTCAATCCTCTACTTTTTTTATCTTTCCTCTTCTCTTTTTCTCTGTGTATCAGTCAAACCAGTAATGATTTTCTTTTATGCATTGTTTTGCATAAATGATTGCAAACCTTAAAACTTAAGCCAATTATTTTTGTCTTCCACCAAGTTTACGTCTTTATTTTAACCACCAATTAAAAAACATGACCACAAACGCAAAAATATAATGACTAATAAAATACATCATATTCATTAATACCTGAACTGTTCAAATCCAACTAAAATAAAAATTGTTTATTGTACATAGATTTTTATGGATTTCAAGAAAAAGTCCAGGATAAATTTGGATAAATTGTGTGTTCTTTAATTCACCTTCAGAACTTCTTTGGTTTTACCCAAAGAAGTAGATGGTCAATGACAAGATTGGAATTGAAAATGCCAAATTTAATTTAGAAATTAAAAATTGTTTGTATGTTACACAACCCATCATCTTAGTGTTAAACCTTAACAAAAAATTGCTTATACACTTTAGTGCCAAGAAAAAGTTTATTTACTTAAAGATTGTGTTAAAATAAGCTAAACATGTTCAAGGACTTAAGTACTAAAACTTTATTTATTTTTTTTACATTTTATTTTTTTTTTTATATTTTGTATTTAGCAATACCTTCTGAACAGCGGTGACTATTTGGCTCCTTTTACGTAAGTGAACCCTTATTTAATTATTTAGGAGTCAAATGGGATATTTGAAAAATAAGAAATTCAAATTAAAGTGATATATAAAGGCAGAACTGATAATTATGCTTTTTGCAATTTATAAGCCTAGGGCAAGTTAGATTAGGGCTTAATTGCTGGAAACCATCAAGTGAAACTTCCTGGTTTTGTTTACAGTGAATCTCACCCCAGATTCAGAATGTTACAGTAAATTCCATCCATATCATTTCAGTTAAAAGAAAGATTTATTGACGTCTAAACAAAGTGGTAGTGCTTACATGTGCCAGAGCAGTGGGGGGTTCAAGACATGCCTTTAAGATGAACTAAAATAATTTATTACTGGCAAGTAGAACACGAGCATACCAGAGGCCTTTGTCCTCAGCTGGCAGACATGATAAGTAAACCACTTGGAGCTTCTTTGTTATTTGGGAGGGCAACTTAGAACTTTTAGGCTACTATACCCTGATTCTTCACATTTGGAACACTGAATTCTTCACATTTGGAACACTGAGTGAGAAACTCATAGTATAAGTGGGAGGTCATTGTCTAGTGGTTAGGTGACCAAAAAGGCCATCCATTCAAACCCCAGAACAATCAACAATCAAGACATGACTGAAGTGACTTGAAGCAAGGCACCTAACCCCCAACTGTGTATACGGCTGGCCACCGCGCCGGGCATGTCCCCACAGCGCCCTATTGTGTGTAAGAGCGTGTTCACAGATGGGTTAAATGCAGAGATTAATTTGTGTAAGAAGAACTTACCGACTATGAAGAGCATTAAGTCCTGTCAGTTCTGTGATCCATTCTATTATTTCTGACAATTTTGGATACAAGTTTGGAATAGTGCATGTGTGTTTGGATCAAGGGCGTCAATTTCACAGGTAATTTGTGTTAGAGTTGGGTGTATGAAAATTGCAGGGAAGTTATTGTGCAATTATTATTATTTTTTTCCAAATGCAAAAGTGAGGACTAACAGACCATCTGGTAATTAAATGTGTATCAAAAGTGCCGTGCCCATGCTGTGGGATTCTTCCACCTTGTCTGGAAATGTTGTGGCAGTCTGGCTTAGCTAGTGATCAAACTGGAAAGCAGACAATCAATAATGTGACAGGGTTATTCGTTCTACCGGTAGGTCAGAGTTCTTTGACCTGTGAAATAATCTAATATTATTTGAAAATATGAACTGGGAGGATAATTTTTAAAGTATCTTAGTGTGACGCTAAAATGAAAATGGCAGATCTAACTCACACATATGTTCAAGTTTGAATCACAAAAAAAAAATTACCAAGGGTTATAAGCAGTTAATATAAGCTTCCTCCAAAAGGTAGCGACGCTTAGCATTATCGTTTAGGCAATCCAACATCCAGGGAAAGCTTTACACAGAGTAATAATTTACTTTAGGTAGTTCAGGTATGTAATCTTGATCCCTTTTGGAAGTCTTTGTACCTCTCACGAGTGTGTAAAAGAGTACATTTGCTAAGCTGTGCATTAGCTTTTTAGTTCATGTTAAATTAAGGACAAGGCAGCCTTATAAAATGACTGTCTATCTTTCACAGACACTTGAAGAGCAGTCATATGGAGATTGGGAATTCTTTTTGAGATCCTACATTAACATTACATAGAGTGTACCATTAAATACCCATTAATCATTTAATAAAACTTAAAGCCAGCTGATTATCTCACCTACCTTCTACACTCCAAAGACCCACGTAAATTTTTGATATCGTCATGCAGAGCTCCATCGTTAGGGTACCTGTAAAAGCAGTTTGGAGATGTTAGAAGAGGTTTCAGCCTCCCGTCTGACTTCTGCAAATCAGTCAGCATGGCTTATGTGTTGGATGAACTTGAACTATTCAGATGCCAAGTCTTTGAAACGTCTGAAGTTTCTTGAGTGATTTGCCTGATCAATGAGACATTTTAACTTCAATACAGAGTCAAAATTGTTGGACTTTCCCAGATTTGTTCTGACATTCCAAGCAGCTCTCTGCTGTGAGTTGTTTCATTATCACTTTCCATCTCTTTAATCAGGTTTAAGTTAGGTTCAAGAGTATGCCCTTGTAAGCAGGTCCTGCCAACTGTCTGTTTCCCAACCATAATAACGGATTTTCACTAGTTTTCCTTCTTTTTGGAAAAACAGCAACATACACACTCAGTAAATGTCATGATGAACATACTCTTTAAAAAAACGAAAACTGAAATACTGAGCATGTTTTGCAATGACATGTTGTGATATTTTTAGCAGTAGGAAAAAACCTGTGAAGAAAATAAAAATGTTTGTCTATCATTTTTAATTGTCATATATTTCTGCTATAATAAATGTTAGTACCACCGAGATACATGTTTTCTTCTAGGTTGGATTGTGGATTGCTGATTCTTCCTAACACCTACTGCCTTTAATGCATCCAGCTCGGTTATGTAAGATTGTTTATATGCTGGCCACTCACTTATTGAGCCATATTTTTTTTCTAATTTATTTAACCTTTGACAAATTATGAGAAAATCGTTTGCAATGGGATTTTGATATGGATCTTGTCTGGATAGCTGCTAAGACATATAGGTATTTCAACTTACTAAAGTCATTCAATAGAAAGTCTTGCACACAGTAGAGGTAATCCATTTTTTCCCCCTTGAACACCTCACATTATAGAGGGAGCTATAGTGCCAAGCAAAATATATTTTATTGGGATCTTAATTTTATTGGTCATGCACAGATAATTTTAAAGTTCTTAAACGGAAGGAAGATAAAGTTCTTTAAGTGTGGTGTGCATTTATTCTCAAACCCCTAAATAGTACTTCCTTCTTACCAGCTTAGCACATGTAGAGAATATATTCTGTCCATTCGTCTTTGGAAAATAGGTCAAGCTAAGTCAGAGAGAACTTACTGTCTGTTAATCTCCCCCTTTCAAATCTTCACACACCTTCTCAACTGGATTTTGGCCTGGAGTTTGTCCACACCATACTAACATATTAATTAGCTTTGTTCTAAATCGTTCAATTACAAGTCATCCATAAATGTAAGTTAATATTATTTATATTCATCTCCCCAGCAGCCACCATCAGTTCTTCTCTTCACACACCATAATGCTACCACCCTTGTGTTTTACAATTTAGACAATGTCAGCATTTACCACAGTGTTTGGCATGATAGCGAAAATAACACATTTTGGTCCCACATGACAGTTTATAAATAATATGTATTGCTTCTTTATCCATTGCTTTTGTAATATTTTGAGCTGTTTTTAATGTTTTTCCGTACTACGTTTACTTGCTTCTGTTAAGATTATTAGTTTTGTGTTTAATTCTATATGCTTATTGGTTTATTTTTTTAACTTACTTGCTGTAGAGAGACTTCATCTGTCTCATTGTTTGTACGAAGGTTTAGTAAAAAATTTGATGATTTATTTGTTAATTGATTTATTTGTTCTGATTTAAGATCAAGTTTTAGTTTAGTTCTGTTAGTTCATATTAGGGTTGGGGTTAAGGAGCTATCTTAAATGATGATTTTGTTCTTGCCAGTCTTTCATTAATAGCAGATTTTAGCACTATTTTGTATCTACCATGGACATTTTTGATAGATTCTCTCCTAAATTCTCTTCTGTTAACATACAGTAGGTGGAGACACTTGGTGCTTTTTTAAGTTTTCTTTGATCTACTGAACAATGTACGGGGAGAGTTCAAGGTCTGGCTTTTGCAAATGAACTAATGTAGAGAAAATAAATGACACACAAGCAGACACTAATGTACTAATTAAGAGACTTCCAAAAGCAATTGATTGCACTGAATTTTAGTTACAAATCTGAATAAGGGGTCTGAATACAAATGTATGCTATACTTTTGAGAATTTCATATATTAAAGACATTTAAACTTTGTTATTTTTTCAGTTTATGAATATGTACTACCTATAAAATACCTATACTATACTTTCTTAGATCACACCTTTAACACACTAAATATAACGTAAATAATTGTCTGTATGTTATAATGATTGAGTTTAAATGAATTGTTTAGAATAAGTATAATAATGATCTATAAAAGTGAACAAGTGGTTAGTTAGTTTTTATTAGAGACAATTATGAAGGATTTATATTTTTAACTTTATGCTTTATGAACAAGAACATCTTAGAAAAGACGAAAAACTGATTTCTTCACATTTTTAAGAGGGATTGGGTCTTAGCGTCAGATGCACATCCTGCATGGCATAACACAGCCATGACGCAGAAAAACACTTAAGACCGTTCCTGTGGGGTTTTTTGCTTTCTGTGTGTGGAATAAAATCCCAAGCTGTAAATCCTTGACTCACCTCTCCACCTGACAAGCTTTTTATCATTCCACCGCAGTGGATCATAACTCCACTGAGGTTGTCCATATGCTGAGTTTCTCGGGCAAAGCAAGGCTCGTCTTAGCCAAACTCTTCTTAGCCTACGCAAGAAGAAGCCACATGCCCTGGTGAGCCTCTAATTATGCAATGGCCAGATACTATGTGGACCACCAACCTCTCATAAATGTGACATCAGATGATGGACCAATTGAGCAAATGCTGTGATAAAGTGAAATTTTAATTTAAATAAATGTGCCGTTGAACAAGGGTCATACATTTTCTCTCTGATGTTAGTCCAACTCTACTTGCCCTCATGTATATTTTAATTGAGCCACACTTTTTACTCATCACATGATACAGAACCATCTGTCAGCTCGATGTTTCACGAAAATACTATATATTACAAATGGCAGCAGCGTTGTTTTTTAAAAACTAACTTCTTGGCGTAATGTTCCTTGTTTGTGTTTTTGCCTATTACTCAGTCCAACACATTATGTAAATTGCAGCAGCAGCCACCTGAAACTGCACTATCATTTGATTCATTTCATATCAAATGCTCAAATATGGACTCCTATGTATCACACATGGTTTTTTTTTTTTCCCACTGACATTCTCACTTACATTATCATTAATAAGTGAGCCATGTTAGGAAACAGGTAATTTTTTTCATGGAATTGCTGCCTGTGAAATGTAGAGAATAAGCCCAGAGCACTGCAGCATAATGCCAAGAAAGTGTATTTACCCAATCCTGAACATGTTTTGAATAATTTATTGTATGTGCAGTTATGTAGTTGATGCATATGCACACGTCTGAGTAAATTACCCCAGCTGCTCAGATGCCCACACAAATGTATGGCATTTTGTGATCTGGCACAGCTCCTAAACTGGTACTTAGCTGAAAGTGGGATCAGAGAGACAAAACGTAAATCGCAAGTAGCACATGAAATGCTTACACAAAGGAGCTTATCTGGGGCATGTCACAATAACCTATAGATTTGTATATAGAACTATCGGAACAAACAGATTATTAACAAGTTATTTCACCCAGTTACTCTGCCTGAAAACTAAAGCTTAAATGTAACAGATACCTTTCAGACAAACCATTAAGATTCATGCATTTATTTTTGCTAATTTTGATGAGAGCTGCTTAAAATGCAATATTTAGATGAATTAGTTCATCAATTCAGAGATGTATGGAGGTTATTAGCCTCGGGCTCTGCTGAAATGTTCAGAAGGCCCACGTTACTTTTCAGCTTCTCTGCATTGTTGATCCTGGTGTCTGTAATCTTTCTCTTGGCAATGATTCATGGATTCCGAAAGGGGTTTAGGCTAGTGGAGTTTTCTGTAAATCCCAATGAGTGAAGCACAATGATATTGTCTGTAACGCAGGCGTTGCCAAGTCCAGCTGAAATATAAAATCCTTATCTGCATAAAGCGTCCCATCAATAAAGAAAAGCATGAAGTGCTTAACAGAAAACAGTGAACCAATATCAGCTGCTAGTATAGCTGGAAAAGAAATGACTGACCGTAAAAGCATCCCACTGCGCCTTGGTACCTGTCCTCTGCACTCTTCTTCCTGAATCTGGGAATTAGATTTCCAAACAAAATGTACTTGGATCTGAAAAAGTTAACTGGGTCCCTGAGAACCTGCTTAGTTTTTGTCTTTAGTCCTTGTTAAATCTTTGGTGTTTTCCAGGCTTAACTTAAGGAATTCAAGGTCGTAACATATTTAGTGGGTACATCTGTTTAAATACCTTACCACTAATGGTTGAATGGTCACAATAAAAAATGTATAAATATATATAAAAAAAAATTATTTATATTGTATGTATAAGACATTAAGATTTTATGAGTTTGGATTAGTATAATATATCGATCAACATTGATACATTCTACATATGTGTTTTATAACGTGATCTGAAACAGAAAAATATACTGATTACATTTTCATTCACAAAGGTGCAACTGTGTTAAAAACTGGTATTGATTGAAACAAAACAAACGGAAACTGATGAAATAAAGAAAATATCGTTCAAATTTTTAACAGGTTCCTATTCTACAGTTATTGCAGACATGGTATTTTATCAAAATATTTAAGGTAATATAAAACTATTGACATATTATGTGCCTTGCTGTTGTATATGAGGTCTACTTTCATTCCTCCATATCGTCTTTCTGTATGCCTGACTGACTATGATTTAAGTTCCTCCCACATTACAGAGGTGATTTTCTGAGCAGTAAAAACTGGTTCAAATGTTTTGCCTGAAATATAAGTTGCGTTGCGAGGCAGTAAATGGCCTTTCAGTTTATCAGCATGCAAGGAGTGTTTGGTTTTGCACAGCAGTATGTTTAGTAACCATTAAAGCTTTGAAAGAGCATTGGTAAATGATACAAAAACACATAAGTGTTTTTGTCTGAGGCTAAAAACTGCATTAAAAACAATCCCCACACAATTGAAACGTCAAACATGCTTGAAAGGCTTGTAGTATATTTATCATATGCAATAGGATTTACACACTGGTGTATTGGTCTGTGTCTGTTTGAATGTTTTTATAAGTTATAGGGAATTATTTATGCTACCTCAGAAGAAACCATTACTTATTTCATCATCTACATCATCTTATTTCACAACCACTTGCCCAGCACTTTGGGTTTAACACCTCAGCTGTCTGTAGTGTTAACATGTAATTTATAAATGAGACTTAATATTGACAATTGCACATTTTCTACTCCGTAAACAGCCAGTGACATTAAGTGATAAAGAGGAGTGACTGAGGGAAAGAAAGAGACCAGAAGGAGGCAGCTAAAAGCAGAACTCCTGTAAAAGGCTAACTTCAAAGCAGCAGCCGACCAGCAGCTCCTACACACTCTCCTTCAGTGAGGGTTTCTCTGACTCAGTAGAACTCCCAGTCACATAATAGCGTTTTAGGAACACTTGCTTACCTTCAAGGGTTATCAAGAGTTCTGCTGAAACCTAGGAGTGATATAGGTGACAGAGTCTACACAATGTTGAATGTGACCAAAGTTTCAGACTCCTGACGCTTTTTTCGTACTTTTAACTTAAAGTTAAGCAGAGAGCACTTTACTTGCTTTTTGGGACCTTTTGTAACGTGTTTAAAATAAATATTACTCTTGAACTAAAGTAGCATAGACATCCATTTCTTTCTCTGAAATTAACAGGAAAAACTCAATCTGTGACTGACCAATATACATAAAGAGTAATTGGTTGCTAATAAATCAAAATCTTTATAAGCATAGGCACACATGAGAAATTGTATATAATTTGTTTTGTCTAGGAACTTCTAAAATTGTAATCCACAATTTTATACATATAAACATATGAAGATGAATTGCCAATTTCTTTAAGACACTCTTAAAAATGTTAATGGAAAAATAACACGCCAGTAAAGTAAGACAGAAAAATTGCTATGTGCCTAAACTTGACCATGCAATACCTACAGTTATCTCAGTAGTGTAAAGTTGTCTCCGTGTAGCAGCTGGAGTGGGCAGTCGCCATGTACTGGTACACTTGTTCAATGCAAGGGGCTGGAATTTCAATGCTGCTGTGTTAAGGTAGTGGCGAAAACTCTTTTGTAAACATAGTCAGAGAATCAATCTATTTTAGGGGAATATATGGTTAGAAGACCAAGTGTTTTCCCTATTAGTAAAGATGTATTGCCAGCATGGATTCCAGTAGGTTTGGCACTAATGATTTACCAAATATCATGTCTTAATAGAGTTTCACTTATGACTTTATGCTAGATTTATGCTAGATTATGCTATAGCAATAAAAAAAATTAAGCTTTTCACACATATTCATTAACATTGCCAATAGCTCTGGATCACACTATGATTACTCTACTCTTACCAGAAATACATAACAGCCTTATCAAGAAATGCTTGAAAATCTGGCTGTTTTATGTGTTCAGATTTGCTGTTTCTGCAAGAAACAAACGTAGGAATTTGGCATAAAAAAGTTCTACCTTACTCATCTTTTGTTACATCACAATGTGACCTTCTCCAACAAGGTGGTGCTTTGCCTGTTGAAGAATCTGTGCCAATTACCTGGTGGTATTTTGAGCACGGTCTATAAAAGATCCAAAAAATAATGATGTCCTTTGGATTTTCCAGTGTCAAAAATTTCCTTTTTTAAGGGGATTGTGTACAGTAATATCTAGAGAGTTATGATACCAACTTAAAACAACACAGTCAGTGCCATACATCAGGGTATATATGGGTACTATAAATAGGAAGAAGAATGCTAAGCTGGTAGACGTATTTGAAAACCTTGAAATAATTAAGAATTTTTAACAAAGGTTTTTTTAATTAATTGAAATGCCAATATTTTTTTTATTCTAGTGCATTTAGCTTTGCAGTTTTCCAACTTTGGGCGAATGCAAAAAACCCTTCTTAAAACTAATTTCAATGCACATTCATCTGCTAGATTTCTGGTGGTAGTATCATTTACTAAATTCCCTGTAAATGAACATGGTCAAATTAAAAGAATCCTTGAGGTTTTTTAATTAAAATGTAACCTGAAGTATGTTTGTACCAATTAAGTTAGGCCAGGTTAGACTGGAGGTACTGGAGGGTCAGACAAATGTGTGTGTCACACCTAATGCTTGGGAATAAGAAAAGTGGTGAGTAATGGATGAAATACACACTGCTACTCATTCACAATGGGGTATATGTATTTGCCCTTGCTTCTCTAGAGCCCATAACAATATGTAAGCCTGAGGTGATAAATGCTTTTCACTTACACCAGACATATAGTGAACTCTGCAGATGGGCTCAAACTTTCTTGCCATTTGCGATAAAGAGCAATTTTATGGTAATTTCCTTCCCATAGTTGAAAGAAGAAACTCAATTCAGGTCCATATCAGTCGAGATGCATGCCCTAACCACCACCTTCTAGTCTAAGGATGGCTGTATTCTGGCCTTCTCTAAGAAATACACTCCCTAGTTACTTTTTTTATGTACATCTGTTTAGAATAGTAAAAGCAAATAACATGGAAGCATCTTTTTGCATTTAGCATCCAGACATGCCAAATGAAAACAACTTGCTGAAGGTCAAACCAAGCCTCAGAATTGAAAGCAAAGGGGATTCAAGATATGTTTAATGTGGCAAGGGTTTCAGTAACAGAGGGGTTGGTTTGAATATTATAACTCTACTGAGATTTCCTTGCAAACCCATATTTTACGGAGAATCGTCTAAAAGAGAGAAGACATAAGCTGATTTGAAGTTATGCACAAAAACATTTTGATGATTTTAGAGGCTATGGGAGAGCAAGAAATCTCATTTAAAATGATAAAAAGAAAACTGATTTAACTAACCTTTTATTAAGGTAGGTGGAATGCCATAAAACTTATCAAACCTTGAAGTGGATTTTTTTACAGCTAAAGAGTTTATTGTACCCCAGTAGCCTGACTGTCTACACATCTCAATACAATAGGCAGTCCCTCCAGAAAAACGTGAATCTGTGTTAGCAGAATTATGTAAATTTGCCTTATTTAACAGATTTTTTTTTTTTACAGAAATTTGAAATAACATCTTCTTACTTTTGTCTGAAACTAACCCCTCAGCGAAAAGTGAATGGTCCAGTGCGTCGCATAGGGACGTCAATACCCCATGCGCCACCATAACAAATACGTTTTGGTCTGCATCGGCGAAACGTCAGTGCATCCACCATATTGGAGGTTACAGATCTGTCCCTTACACTAATAAAAGCAAATGGACTGAACTTCATACTGCGCCTTACTACAGGGTGCTTTAAGTTAGTTATAACTGGCTTTGTTTTTAGACATATTCTGTATGTTATAACTAAGCAATGTTCATATTTTGTACTTTTCCACTCTGCTCATATAGATTACCTTAAATGGTCCAAGACTCTAAGTTAGCATAACAGGAGTAAATAACTGGATATACTACTTTGTTACGTCATGTTTGCTGATTACTACAGGTGCAACAATTTCTGTCAGAAGTATGTTTATTCTCCCTTCATTTTTAAACAATGCCCAGGTTTTTTGCAAATTTCTGCATGCTTTCGCACTTCCTCGCCTGTTTGACACTTTCCCACATTTTAATCACAGAAACAGGACGAAATCCCACAGAATTCAAAACATAATCAAGGATTTTTGCCCATGATTTTATGGGGGGACTGAATAGGGGACATATAAAATGTAATTTAATGAATGCAATTAAACAATTATTCCATAACTGCCTAGTCAACAATGCTTGATTTCATGACAATTTATACAAAATACTGTGGAATTTAATCTAAACTGACACTCCTCACAAGGCCATAGAGGGATTAGAAGGTCTGTGAATTTAACCTCTGTGAAGTAAAAAAGTATGTTAGAGTGGTGAAGAAAAGGTCTTATTAGGGATTAACAGTGACTCATGGCTTGGTTAAGAATATAAAGAGCAGTCCGAGTGAACTACCAGAAAAAAGGTGAAAGAGGTTAAAAGTACTCTGATAGAGACTGATCTGTGTGGCCAGGCAGTGGCCTGGCTGTATCAGGAGGTAACTGCTCACATGGACAACCGGCACTGCACAAAAGATGATAAATGGCCCTCATGACAAGTTTGTTTATTGCCTTGTCTACAAGATTGTAAGAATGGGAATATTACCTTTTCATCTCGTGTTTGTTCTCATCAGGCTCCTCTTGGTATCTTCCTTAACTGCTAACGGCATTATTCTCTTGGAATCTTTAATCTCCTTTTATGTTTTGCCATCTTCCAAATTTTACTTTTCTTTGTGACAGGTATCTTCATTAAAATCAACATTCATACTTAGATGATCTTCAAACTAAAAGCTTAACTTAAATTGTAGTATTTCGGGAATACGACAGCTTCATTATAAAATAACACTGTTTAATGTATAGGTCATGTCTTGTGGGAGTTGCGTTGTTTATCCTCTGTAAGTAAGAGTGGCTTAACATTTTTAACCTTTACCATTTCCACATGAAAATGCATCTTTTACAATTTCCTGAACACTTTTCCTCCCTCCACTTCAGTCCTTCTGGAGCCTGCCTCTACTGGTTCACCTAAAAAAAAATTTAAATGCAAACAAGGCAAATCTTTGTAGCATGTCCTCCCACAGGAAAGACATAAGAAAAAGCTAATGAGAGGAAAATCTGTTCTCCTGGGGAATGGCTTACAGGAATGGAAAGAAAATTCACAGAACAACTTTTTTGTTCTAATATTGTTCATTACAGTATTTATTCAAGCATTAATTACGTCAAAGAAGATTAGGTTTCAAGCAACGGTTCTGTTTGCAATTATGTTCACGTGAATAACCATGTGAAGACCCATCCAAATTCTTCGTCAGGAACATCAAATCTATCCATTGGGCATAAAAAAAGAAAATTAGTAGTGCAAAACATAGAGTGTACTGCAGGTTTTAAACGGCTGCAGAAATGTAAAATTCCCTTCATCTTTAAAATAAAATAAAATGTCTTTACCAGTTCCCTATCTTAAAATTACCCATATTTATTTACACAATAATTTTCAGTTGTATCTATTTGCCTGTCAGAAGTGTAGAAATATGTAATCAAAGTGTGAGAGAAGTAAGATGAATAGTAATGACATCACTGATGTGACATGGAGAATCAGTTCATCATAGACTATCCAGCCATTAAAAAGGATAGCAACATTTTCAGACTGCATGCAAGTTCATAAGGCTTTGATTTTACGAGGTTATTTGACCCTTGAGGAAGAGGAGGTCATAAGAAATTTTGACTTTGAGGAGTAAATTGGGGAATTGGGGATGCCGTGCAGAGGTTGTGTAAAATGGGGCAAAGGGGACTGGAAGCAGCGGAAATTGTCAAGTGTTTATAGGCAATCTGTGTTTTACTTGTGAGGTTGTGATTTCACCTCGAAATATTTTATAAGGAAACTAGCAGGTTCATCTTTCTTAGTCCATTTACAATAAATGTCCTTACCACGGTCATTGTGTGTACTGAATGTTCTTTGTGTTTTTCTGTGTTTATTATTAGTTTTGTTGTTACTTTTAATTCTAGTACTCACCCTGTTTAGTTTCACTGCGTTCTACTTTTTATCTCTATTTTAACCATTCAGTTTTGTTTTTAGAGTGTTTCTCTGTATGCTTGGTTGTTACATTTATTATTCATAAATTATTTAATCTGCTGCCCTGTTGCCTGCACTCCTCCCCTGTTTCCCTGTTGTTACTCTCTCTCTCCCTCAGCCTTTCCCCTGATTATTGCTCACAGCTGCACCCGATTAAGAAGTCAGTACCTTGCATTGTTCCACTTCCGAAACTCCCTGTATATGAACTGCCGGATTGTCCCCCATGGTTGCTTGTTGTCTTTCTGTAAGTTACTTCCTCGTTGCACTGTTAATTCCTCACTTCAATAAACATTCCACTAAAAGAGTACCGCATTTTTGTCCGGTCCATGCTTAGTTCTTGACAACCACAGCTTGTTTTGACCTAAAAAGTCACTTAAGTTAATTGCTTGTTTATAGTTTTGAAGGAAAGTAAAAACAAAAGTACATATTATGAGCTGTTATTCATTTGGCTCAGGCACAGAGAAAAACTATAGTTTTTGCCGTTGGATTAAAATGTAGGGAAAGATATTATAAATATTAATAATAACTCCTATTATCCATTAAGATAAGGAAATATTTTTTTGTATATACAGAGGTCATGTATAATTACAAAATCTAAAAAATATATGTTATGTTGGTGCTTCTTAAAATGTATGCTCACAGGTAGTGTATCCAATTGCCTTGATGGTTTAGCTGCTAACTCTGCTAAAGCCTATAGGTTTGTTTTAGAATTGACCGTTTTGTGTCTCTCATAATCCTGAAGGAAAAGTTTTAAGAAGAGAGAAACTGTCTTTCTGTAAGAAAATATCTGACCTCTTTGTGTCGTTTGTAAACAAATCGAATAGTAATACTGTTTTCAAATATGTTTTAACTTTTGTGGCTATAAAATATATTAACTCATACGAAATCCTTCGAACCAATGGTAAAAGCAGTCCACATGTTGTATGAGACAAATAAAAGATTGAGACAGAGATATTTTGTCAGACAAATTCACTGCATACATTTTCACCGGGAGCCAAAGCAACATTTGTGTAAACAATATTCACGCAGTCCTTTCCTGATTGAACCTTTTGGTATCTTTGTGTTGTCTGTGTGCTTTTAATGTACCTCATAAATTTTTCTGCCAGACATAAAACGGCTACTGTAACTTTTTTTGCAATTTTAGTTGTTAAAGCTTGGAATTACTCTATGAGCATATACATCAGGCTTTGAGTGAGAAACAGTTTTATAAGGCTTATGTTGAACAAAATGTCCAAGAAATACAAGTTGTCGTAGTTTGTTGTCCTCCTCTTTGACTTCACAAACATGGAATATTCTTTTACTTTGTGCTCATATTACACAGATGTTAAGTCTCAGCTAATTTTTTACAAGAATTCAAGTCTTAAGAATTTTATCAGGGCGGCATTACGTACATTGTTTCCTCCCCAACATATAATAAAATATACATCAACCGTTTAGAGATCTGCATTATTGAAGTTACATGGGTATGTAACACAACATGCTTTTTTTTACTTATAGCTTAAAAACATTTTGCGACAAATTATGTTACTGCACTTGTTTTTGTATAAATCCCCTGCTAAAGCTAGTCCTAATAGATATTCACAATATTTTTTATGGCTTTCTTTTTAATACAAAATCAATCACAGTAATAAATACAAGAAAAATAAAAGACAAATTTGTATCATTAATGTTTCTGGTAGAATTATGTTTTATTAATAAAGACAAATTAATATTACATACAGTTAAAGAAGAAGCTCCATATTAATAAAAGATATTAAATGTCCTGGTATGTATTGCGTACACAGGGACATTTTGTACATGATATATTTAATAGCTTAACCACATGTTTGCAAGAAAACACATTTCTGACAGCTCAGTGATAATGGCTTGAATGCGCAAGAAATTAAATTGTTACTTGCCTTAGGTGGTTAGGTATGTAAATTGCAAAAAAGGGAATGTTCTGACATTTTTAATCAAAGCTTTTTCTGGTAGTTGTAGTTAAACTGCTACATTTGATGTTACAAAAGTGAATAGCTTCTTAATTGGATGCAGAAAAAAATGGCTTTTTTAAATTCCAATTCTAATCGGTAATTTAAACTAATTTCATGGTAAGTCCCTTGTCTTGGAAGTCTTTGTCTGACGTTCCAAGGGGAGGTGTAACAATATGTATTTATATATATATAGTGCTGAGTTAGGGATGTCTACTGTATGTGTAAGTATTTAAGAAGACGGTCAAAATGTATGCATATATTTGAATGCTGCATTGATGCAAAGTGAAAATTTCCCTGTGTGTGCAATATAACAAAACAAGATGAGTAAATAAATAAAATAATAAAATACAATAGGTTACTCTATACTATATATAAACTGCACAGACACCCCCACCCCCCCCACCACCACCCCAGCGCACACAAGAAGGGCTCTTAGACAGGTGATTGCCATACAAGCAAAAGTCACCACTTTCTATCTTCATATAGAAAATGAGGAAAGTGTTAAAAGGAAAAAATGATAAATCTCTTAGTTTATATGAAATATACAAATTAAATCTCAAAATTCTGGAATAAACAAGTGTTTCCGCTTTGAGTTAAGATTAGCAGTCTTTTTTTGCTGTTCATCTTTTTCTCTGCACACGTCAGTATGCATAACATTTTAACTTTGTGTTAAAACATTGCTATATTCTTAAGTCTTTTTCTGATTTTTGCCTCATATGCTCACTTGTACAAAACCATGTACAATAAACGTAGATTATTTTACAACATCTCCTTGCAAGGTTTTGGGCGCCATAAGGAGCAGTGGTTATTTCCAATGTAATATCTGTTGGAAAAATGGGCCTTACTAGATGGGCAATGAAAAAAACATAAACTCAATCTATATTCAAATGTCTGTAAAGGTTTAGTAATATTAGATGATAAAGTCTTATCAACCTATAATTAAACCATCCGCAGTATATCTGCCACAAACCCACACAGATGCTTCTATCTACAGACACCCTTTCTAATCAGCATAGATTTGTGGGTAGCTGCAAGTTAATATATATAGTCAGACAAGCTTACCTGCAGTCTTACAACTGATAATTATGCTACAGATTTGAACACATATAGTAGAACTTCATATTGAATTTAGTTTCTTTAATATAAAATCAGCAATTTATTCCATGCAATTCATTTCTGCTTATCTTACACATATAAATTGGATATTAGGTAACTTTTTATGGTATAAAGCGGGGAAGCAAAATAAAGCAGATATATCAGGTTATATATCGGCGATGCCTATTAACTCAGTAATATACACAGAGAGCTGGAAATGTAAATATCTATCAAGATCACATTAGTCCTTATTGTTGTCAGTCTCTTTTGACATCAGTGACTAAGTTTAGACATATAAGCTGAAACCTTAATCTTTTAGACTAAAGCTTGCTTAATTTAGGTCAGATGCCTTGGAGGACACTTTAAATATTTATTTTAAATATGTTAAGGTGGAAGCTAAAAACTATGCCATTAAGGGTATCTCTTAAAGTTTAATTTTGACAGAAAGTTATCAGGTTCTTTATTTAAGCTAACCATATTTCAGAGGTTTTAGTAAAATGGTATTTTAAATAGTACTTGACACGATGTATCTCGGACCCCCCTAGTAATAGAAACAGACCTGCAACAACACATACGCTGCATGCAGTGGGTATGAAATGCATTTTCTACAGCAAAGCTAACGCTTGTTTGTTGACAGGCCTTAGCTGCTCTAGTAAGTCTCCGTAGAGAATTTTCAACACTCTTTTGATTCTTTGATGTAAAGAAGAAAAACATTTTTGTGTTTTAATTTTTTGTGTTTTCGCATTTTGTTTCTCCCTCCCAATCAGCTGATTTGTAAGCTGATGGAACAAAGTTTAGAATGAGTAGGTGACTCCAGGAGGCCAGTTGTTGGTGCAGTTCCCTACTCACAAACCACACTTCTAAATAAACCTGTCTTTGTCGATCCTTGTCCAGTCTTCTTAGACACAGTTCTAGTTGTTTTGAAGGTTTATACCACCATCAGAATGTGGAAAACGTAAACAAGTAGATTCTGTGTTTGCTTGTGTCAATAAATCAGACTTTCAGGAAGTTCTTAAAAAGATTTGTTTGAATACTCTGGAGAGGAAAAAAAAGCCATATATGCTTTTCAAAAGCAAGTGACAAGAATCCCCAGAGTAGGACTGCAGCAGCAGAGAAGTATCATTTGTTGTTGTCAAAGCCCTGGGAGTGAAAACAAATTTCTGGCCTTAAAAGAAGATGTTTTGACTGAGGTTGGTGGACTGAATATGGTTTTTAATCAAAACTACTAAGGCTATACATTTTTTTGTTAGAAATAGATTTACCTGTATCTTGTATAACATAAGGGTTTTTTGTGGAAACAAACTTATAACAAACAAAAACATACAAACCGAAAGTAAATTAAGACAAGCTACATGTGTTTATAATAGGGTAATTAAAAATAATTATGTTACACTAAAAAATGAACAGTATAGCAGTGACTATTTAACCAAAGATTCTTAATTTACTTTCAAGTCATTATTATTTAACCACTGTGACAAATTGCTACAAGATGTTGTTTTGAATAAACGTATCTCAAAATAAAAAAGAGTCTTTCCATTGATAGCATTTTAAAGGTGGTGCTGAAGTGATTACTCCTCTTAAATATTTACAGCGCTTCTTGACATTTCTAGGGTGACAGTCACACACCAAAGCCACATGTGCACGTTCTATAATTATTAAAACAAATGGGTAACAGTCTGGTGCAACTACAAGGAGGCTATAAATACATTTTGTGTGTACTTCATGGACTTTTGACATGGTTGGATGATTATACCAAACACTACAAGCTCCTGAAATGCCCCAGAGGGGTTTTCTGAGATCGTGACACAGGGGAGACCCCTGTTCTCTTGCATCATTAATATTGTTTGAGGCTTGGGAATATCGGTGGCACTTCTGAAGAACAACTGTTGCCCAGCAAATGAGCTTTTCATGAACTGGCAGGTGAAATACAAGGGGAGCTGTGTTACATCTGCTCCTGACAAAATAACCTGCTATATTACATCAAGTAACGCATTGCGCCTTGTGAGAGAACCAACAGCTCTTTGTGGTGGCTCAGAAACAAGCTCTATAACTCAACATAGATGCAGAAATGGTTATTGTGGAAACGGTACGTTCCTTTTTTATTAGGTATAAACCTAAATTCTTATAGCGATGCTTGTTTTAGGTTAATTTAGCTAATATATGGAAAAAAAGAAACAATGTTAAATTTTAATTGGAATTACATTTGTAAATGGAACTGAAATACCTTAGTTGCTTTGGAGAGTGAATAGTGCCAAATTACAATAAATAACTATATGGGCCTAAAATAAATGTTTTAATTTATTAAAGAGGGCACTTGATGTGCACATGAACACATGTTTTGTTAATCATAATCAGTAGACGGAAAACAATCATGAAGTAATAAAGCTGAGTAACCACATACATCAAATTTTATTACAAGAAACATGGCAGAATGCCATTAACACAAGGTAATTAAATAAAATAATCACCTATTTCTATTAGTAAATGCTTTCTAAAATAGTTTCATTTGTAACATAACCTCCAAAGATTCTTGAGGTGAGCCAATGAAAGTTGTTTTTGTTTGGGTTGGGCTGTTTGTCTTGTCCTCGTATGCTGCCATAACAACGTCCTGTCGCAACAAACAAAAGGAACCGGACAAACACACAGGTATACGAAGATGCCAACATTGGTGATGGTAAATGTGAGTAAATGTCATAAGAGCACTGACAGCCTGACTGACTCATGATAAAGCAGAAATAAAAAATCATTTACAATTGGGAAATGTGTAAAGATTTTGGTGCTTATACTTCTTCAATCAATCAATCACTTTATTTTTGGTAAATTGTCCAAATCAAGCACAGGAAACGACAACAACAACAAAAAAACAATAAAAAACCCACAATTTACCAAAAGGAATAGGCCGAAGCAAAGCTTATCGTTACCTACCCTGTTTTTTTTATACCTTACAAAACCAACAGGATATCTTCATAATACATGTATAAATCTACATAGCATTGTCAGATTTTATCATTTTACATTTTAAAGCTCTTTTAAAGTTCACCTAGAAAGGACATAACTTAAAGTTATTATTCAATTCATTCCACAGTTTCACACCAATAACTGAAACACATCTAGATTTTATCTGGCTCTTCTCTTTTGCATATTCAAATATAAACAAACCTCGCAAATTATATTTATTCTCTCTTAGCTTAAATCATTTCTGAATACCTGAAGGAAGACTGTTGTTCAATGCTTTATTCATTATTTCCAGCATTTTTATATAAACAATATCTTTAAATTTTAATGCATTACTTTGAATAAAGAGTTTATCCGTTAGTTCACGGTATCGCACCTTATTAATAAGCCTTATAGCTTTGTTTTGCAACTTAACTAATATATCAATGATTGTTTTATTTGCTTTTCCCCAGATTTCTGAGCAATAAGACAAATAAGGCATAACCAAAGAAGAATATATAATATGCAAGCCTTTAACATTTATTAAATATTTTATTTTAACCAATATTCCGATAGTTTTAGCAACTACTATGTTCTATGTGAGGCCTCCACATGACACACTGTCTTTAGTTATTCGTGTAGGTCTTAGAATTAACGGATAGAAACCTAAACCAAACATGGTATTTATGAATTCTGGCGTTTTAGCATGCTCATTATATTTCAACAAATCAATGTTAAAATCTCCACAAATAAAAGTAAACTTTTCATTGTACCTTTCATACATTTCTAATATTTTCTTACCAAACTCATTTATAGATGACCCACGAGTTCAATAAGCACAACTAATTAACATATGCCCAGGTCTATTACCCTCAATTTTAATAGATAAACATTCCATCAAATTATCAACTGAAAATGTCATTTTAGCAATAACCGTACATCTCAATCCAGACCTAACAAATAGTTCAACACCTATTCTGATCAAACATTTGATATCCATCCAGACCATCCATCAGATTGTTTCCCTCAGAAATCCAGGTTTCTGAGATTGCTACCACTCTAAATTTCTCAGATAAAAATTACTTTTTATCTGAGAATAATTACTATGCATACTCCTACTATTAAAATGAATTATTGATTATCATTATCTTATATTAATAAAAGCACTGTGGCATTCATCTGATGCTATAACTGGATTTTTTTGAACAAGTTCTCTTTGGTATTAGGTTGGGTAGCAGGAAGACGAAAAAAGACCTGCTTACCCCAAATGCTTTGTCCACATGCTTCTCCCTCCACTCTGTCAAAAACACTGACTCTGCCTGCCCTGATAAACTTTGTCTAGGGCGAGGCAATCTGCTGTTGGGCACAGGCTACAAAACTTTTGTAATCTCAGCCTCCTCTGCCAGGAATCACGGCAGGCTGAACGGCCTGAGACAGGCCCGCTGAAAATCACATGCATTGCAACCATTTAGAATTTGTTCTGTTTTGACAGTGCAGGGTATAAGACAAACCAGTGTGAATCAGTTGGAACCGGGGTTGAATGCGCTTATTTTGAACAGCAAAAACAATTATAAAAGTCTGCGGGTCTGCCACCTGATAAAATCTGACCAACTGTGCAATTTTCTGGATGGTTTGAAGCAGGGTAAAGGAAAAGAAAAGTTGAAACATTTGCACAGAAAATTGTGTATTGTGACAATCTAGGAGCATTAAATAAGACCTATTTGAAGTTTTGGAAACTAAACTTGTCACTTAATGTTTTTCTTTGTAGGTAATGTGTTCGTGGTTAGTCTGGCATTTGCTGACCTTGTGGTAGCCTTCTACCCCTATCCCCTGGTCCTTTATGCTCTCTTCCATGACGGCTGGGCACTTGGAAACACTCAATGCATGGTAAAACAGCATAAGTCATCCCTTCACTTTAATAAAAAGACCAATGTCTTGAAACCGTACTGACAAAAAAGATTGACAATAACATCCTGCTTTTTTCTCTTATTACAGGTCAGCGGTTCCCTTATGGGACTGAGTGTCATTGGCTCCATCTTCAACATCACAGGAATTGCAGTTAACAGATACTGCTATATCTGCCACTCCTTCTCCTACAGTCGACTGTACAGCTACCGCAACACATTGCTGTTTATTGCCTTAATTTGGGCTCTTACCATCGTGGCCATCGTACCGAATTTCTTTGTTGGCTCTCTGCGCTATGATCCACGGGTCTACTCCTGCACCTTTGCCCAGAATGTTAGCAGCTCCTACACCGTTGCGGTGGTGGTGGTTCACTTTCTGGTTCCCATTGCAGTGGTTACCTTTTGTTATCTTCGTATTTGGGTTCTTGTGATTCAGGTACGTCTCACAACCTTTGTTCAAATTGAACATTTGTCAACGAATATAAGTCAGCTTCAGATTTTGCATTTTTTTTTTCAGGCAAATAAAGACATATTAATGGATGTGTTTTGTCTTTTAACTGCCAAAACAAACTCGCAAAATTAAACCATCTGGTCAATGAGGTCACAATGAGGGACTGTGGTGGGTGTCCAGCACTTGAAAATTATTCAAATTACTACAGTACTTTTCAACATTTACAGTCTGCGTGAACCTTTTCACATTTTGTAACCAACCACCAGACACTGTAATGCCTTTTATTTTATCTGTTTAATACATTTTGGGTTATTCTATCTTTGTTATATCTAAAATGATATGTTAAGGAAAAAGTTGCTCTTATTTACACAGATTAATTGATGTTACTGAGTTTTAGCACAAATTTCCATGGGTAGACGTACATTCTTAATTAAATTACATCTTACAAATACATATTTGCTCTAGCTAATTTATTTAGAGCTATACTGTTAGAAGGTAAACCTCTGAACCTGCCAATTGTCTTCACCCCAGTACAACAGGTACTTTTGATTCACCCTACTCCCATCAGGTTTAACCAGCTGTCATTATGCTCCTAAGCATTACCACAGCATGATGTTTCTACTAACTTTTTCCCCAGTAGAAATAGTGTGTTTAAAGAGTTTTCATTCCTCCACGTGTTTATTTTATCCCCCTATTTATTTAAAGCAATCTGTCAGTTTTGGTTGGCTGCTGTGATATTCTGTCTGATGACGATGTTATGAAAAGTGCAGAAGTACAGAACATGCTTAACAGAGCAGCTGTACTTATGGACAGAATAAACTACACCCAGGCGGACTTTATTTACTGATCAGATGAATTTCGAGGGCAACTAGTAACTTTATTTAGAGATATTAGACTTAACAATCTAAGTATTATTCTTTTTTTTTTTATGATTTTATATTTACAAAACATTTATCATAAACTTTTGCTTCATAATTATTCATCATTTCCTATTGGTCATAACATAAAATACATTGACATTTGTGTTGTTGTTGTTGTTGTTGTTGTTTTTAAACATAGAAGAAATAGATCAAAACAATTTCAGAAAATTATGTTTATAAAGTCAGTAAATTTTTATCCAGGGATGCTTTATAAAATCTTAAGTATACATAAATAATAAATGTATCTTAAATCCATTTCATTTTTATATGTTATTATGTGAATTGTTAACCTATAACCCATAATTTCTCCTTTTAAAATATTCAGGTGCGGCGTAAAGTGAAGAGTGAAGACAGCCCTCGGCTAAGACAAAGTGACTTGCGGAACTTTATCACCATGTTTGTAGTGTTTGTCCTGTTTGCCATCTGCTGGGCTCCTCTCAACCTGATAGGTTTGGCAGTGGCAATAGATCCAACTCACGTGGGTCCCCACATCCCTGAGTGGCTTTTTGTTGTGAGCTACTTCATGGCCTACTTCAACAGCTGCCTGAACGCCATCATCTACGGTTTACTAAACAGGAACTTCAGGAACGAGTACAAACGCATTGTCACCTCCGTCTGGGTGACCCGGCTGTTCGTGACGGAGACGTCACGGGCCGCCACGGAGGGCAGGAGCATGAGGAGCAAGCAGTCCCTACCTCCACCCCTTAACAATAACGATTCAGTCAGAGACCGTGTGAACAAGGAATGAATCTTGGATTCTTGAGTACTTCATGTGGTAATTCCTGTTTTTTATTGGTACTATATGATTACATTGAAAATGTGATATCTTTTACCTTCTGCTGCTGTAAACTTGTAGAGATGTTTCACAAACTGGGTAAGCACCACCAGTAAACACACATTTTGTAGTAACTTCAAACGCCTCAAATGATTAAACTCGCCTCACCTGGAAGCTGTGGAAGGAGCTTTTTATGATAGAAATGAAATAATTACAGACAATTATGTCTGTGATTTATTATCAGAGTTTTAAATTCTGGCAATTGAGTGGTTAGATTTACACTCAACCTAAATGCTGCAGCAGCATATACATACCTTGTACTGCCTAGTGTGATCGTTTTTGCACTAAACCAACAGGAATATGAACTTAGTAAAGAAAAAAAAAAGAAATCTTAGTAAAGAAATTCAGGATCTTAATAAAAGTGAGTTTGGTAGTTAGAACTATCACAAAGTCACCTCATAGGTGCTATTATTTCATTTTGCATGTGATGTGGCATGTGGAGGAAACTCTTTATTTCTAGTTCTAAGTATGGCTATAGGTAGTTATTGTTGCTGCTTTAGCCCACAAATCCATACTTTGCAACTAGTGGAGCTATATACAATACCAGATTTTGTAAAACTTAATTTATAGTATTATTTGGTAAACTAAAGCACAACATTTATTGATATTTTAAAAAACGTATTAGTTTGTAGAATTAATTATGACCCCCCCACTACAGACACACACACACACATACTTCTTTTAGTAGCACTTCCTGTGGGTTGTTCTACGTTGGATGAAAGCCACTGGCTGGCCCCAGACCTTATTCTTTTTCTTTCAGTGTCTGTATTTATCCCAATAAAGTAGAGCGGTAGTAAGGCAAGGCGAAACTAATTTATTTGTATAACACAATTCACATACAAGACAACCCAAAGTGCGGTCCGGGAAGATTCAGAAGTCCATTAAAACATTACAAGTAGGAGCATATAATTAAGAAAGAGGAAAATTTTGTAGTTATTTCTAATGCGTCGCACATTACTTTTAAGGTTTAACAACTTAGAATATCATCTAAACCTTGTTATACCTTCTTATACCCTAAAGCCAATTTGAATTACTTTGAATAGGGATGTAAACATTAGAAAACAAAGATCAAGACATTAAAAAGCTAAATTACAGTTTAATAGCATCATTTAAGAATAATGACTACTTACAATAAAAACAGAGATGAATTATCCACTCAGCTGTCACATGCACTAAAAGTATCTGGAAAGCCCGTCAGAATGGATTCCTGTCTCACGTCTTCAGGAAGACTCTTTAGAGCTTGGAGATTACCTGAACGTCTCAGAGTCCAAGCTGGTTATCATGGTTTATTTGATGTTCTGCAAAAAAAAAAAAATTTAAAAAAAATGCTAAATTTGTAGCTCATCTTCCCCCTTCTAATGTAAATTATAGTTAAAGTTTTAACAAATGTGAATTTATTTCAGATTATACAGATTTTATTGCTTCAAAATGTATAAACGAGAAACAGACATGGTTAAATATGGAACCACTTCAGTCATGTTTCAGCACTTTAACGTGAAGAAAGTCAGACAGAAGGACACAGGGACTCCTTACAAATATATGCCGGTGCACTAAAGTCAATCACTATCTGATCCTAAATGCAATAACTATTTTTCCATTTTGCCAAATAGCCCAGTGCAGCTGCACGGGCATGATTCTTTATGCATACCAACACATCACTATGCAAGTCAAAATGCAGTGTTTGTCGCAGTTCAAGGGATTCACAGCAGTCGGTTTGAACCGATAACGGAGTCCATCAGCTTAGGACAGCTGTGTTTCCAGATGTCACAGATTTAGCATAAAACAAGATATAAACGAAGTTGCTGGTGTCCAGTCTGTAAGATTTGAAAAGGAGGTCAAGATTTGTTCTGGTCTACTAAGTTACTATATGTTCTGTACCAAACCAATCAAACCATCCTAAAAAAAACATGCAATCTACAATTGATTGGTTTCCTCTCCTTCCTACATCATATGTTACACAATTTGTAAAAGCCTCTTGCAGTGTGACTTATTTTTCTTAGCTCTAATACTAATGCAAAACAGTATGTTTTTATTTTAAATATTTTTTTGTAAGATTAACAAAAACACATTATTACCAGGGATGTAGTATTTTAATGCTTTCACTGTGGATTTCAAACAAAATAATAAGGTGAGCTACTTACAGAAAAGTGTATGGAGTCGGTTTCCTTCTATTATTAAATTTGAGAAACAACTGATATTAACTTCCTCTTTTGCGAAGAGTGATTCTTTCAACTTGGATTGTGAAGGACAGCTCATATTTGTATTACCATCTCAGGGTGCCTATTGAATAGTTTGTTGTTCGTCTTGTCTAAACATTCGCAGTTACT
>JAVLVB010000780.1:2985972-3026421 GCA_032876305.1 Orestias chungarensis | reverse complement strand
TATATATATATATATATATATATATATATATATATATATATATATATATATATATATATATATATATATATATATATATATATATATATAATATTATATAATCCCTACACAATTAACTTGTTGTTGGATATTACTTAACCTCTACTCCTAACAACATTTGCCGAGTGCATCTAAAACATTGTTTTGTACATTTAACCCATTCTTGCATTTCTTCAGATGGTAAAAATACAATTAGACATATGATAAATATTTCTGTAAAAATTGAAAAGTTTGAAAAGTACATTATTTAAAGATAGGTGTGTGAAACATATTCTTGTGTTGTTTTTCTGTAACTTTTAAATTGTTTTCAAGAGCATTTCACATGCTAATAGACATAATGTTACTTTTAAAGATGCAGAGGTCAAACTCACAGCATTGAATGAAGCAGGAAAGACGCTATACAATTTGCAGGTTGGAGGAAAACTGTGACTTTTTGTGATACACAAATGGCATAAAATATTCTGCTTTCTTTGTTAAAAAAGCATGCAATAGAAAAGAAAAAAAAGAAATACGTCATAGGTAGGAGAAATTCTGTGAAAATGTCATGCTGCTATTTTACAATGACACATACAACTAAATACCGATAACATAAAACTGTTTTAGATGCACTTTTAGGGAGCTAAGAGATCTGTTTAAACCAAAGAAATGTGTATAGATCAAAGGGATAAGATGTACATACATATGTAATATTTTGGGGAGGATCTAAAAAAATGAAAACATCTCTCCCCCTAATGTCTTTTTCTATTGCTGTTTTTCTTAAAAAAAGAAAAGAAAAGAAAAGAAGAAGAAAAAACTGCCTTACAGTTAATAAAATTGTGTCAAAGTTAAAAATATTATGGCAAGTGCCATAATTCCTTTTATTTACCAATTTAGCAAGCCTGGTCTGCCTCAACTCTGCTTTTTTGTTTGTTTTTTTGTGATACATTGAGGAAAGTTGTCTGTTAAAAGTTGTTTTTTTGTCTGTTTTTTTGTGCGCTGATAGGCTTTTACACTGTGCTTTAAGGCTCGATGAACCAGAGGAAATACTATTACGTCCATAAATACATAACAATTGTCTTTTTTATAGTCTGTTGCAAGTGTATTTATAACATTTTATGTTTGCCACGTTCTGTCACATTACAACCTTTACCTTTCTTCCCTGCAATTTGATGAAAAACAAACAAACAAACAAACAAACAAACAAAAGAAAAATGCACAAAACTGGGTGGTCTTAATGTAGGAATGGCACAGAAAAAAATATTTTAAATAAAAATTTAAAAAATTGTCCATTTCCAGTGGTGTCCTACTGGTCAGATGGGACCGAAGCTGAGCATTTAGTCCTACATGCAAAATGCAACATGCAGTAGAAAACTAGAAGAAAGGTGTTATTAGGATTTTTTTTCAGCCGGTACAAAAAAAAACTGCTCAGAGTTGATGGAACGATAGATAGAACTAAATACAGGGCAGTGCTGCAAATACAGTTTGTTAAATGACTGGGCAGAGCTTTACCTTTCAGCAGAACAATACCTCAGCATAAACATACAGCTACAATTTAATGTTTTAAATTCAAATAGAATAGAATAACATACAACTATACAATAATACATGGAATTCTGGTTTTAATGTGACAATTTGTAAAAAAAACTACATTTAAGGTTGTAAGGTACTCCATGTCAAGTGTTGGATTTGCTTTGGTTTTGTTATATGTACAATGCTGATTCCTAAATTCCTTTTAAAATACTTCCTGATTTTATTTAGAAATTTAGTTAAACCAAAATCTTAATGTTGTTTAAAGCCAGTGAGTTTCTGCCGCAGCAAAATGTTTTATTCCCCAACACTAAACTAAAACATTGAATTGCTGAGTAAAATCTGAATCTCAGTTTAGCTTTGTATTTAGTAAATAATGATTTTTTTCTTTCTTTAAAAAAGGGTGTAAATTGATATTTCTGCTTTTATGACGTTTAAGAGTATTTTGTGTTTGCAACTAATCTGTTTGCTAAAATCTGTGAGGTTACACACCAGATATATGCCTATTAAACTCAATTTAAGGTTAAGGCAATATTTTGCCAAATACTGCATTTAATACAAATGCATTGTTTCAATCTCATACGATGACTAAACCTTTTTACCTGTATCACTTCACAGAACATCTTTTCATGACATTGTCATGCCAGACATTTTTCCATGTTAAATTTACAAATCCCACTGGATTTTCTTCTGGATTTTTTAAATGTAATTTATTTAGGTTGTATTATACAAAAACGAAGGTTAAGTGTGTGTGACAAAGGGTTTGGTCCATTAATCATTTTAAAATAGCTTCAACTTAAACAGTGAACAGCAATTTTCAAGTCTGACCATCGGCTCTGAATTAAACTTAATTCAGAGCCGATTATTTAATTCATTTTGGATATTTGGAATTATGTACACACACATGGGCAATGATTGGGCATAATTTTATCTTTCCAAATATATAGATATTAGGTTACATCTTAAAGCTAATAAGATACCAAATTAAAGGTTGCTTAAAATACTTACATTAGGTGACTTGAGAACAGTTGCCTGAAAGGCTACTATTTTGAAATTGCTAGATTAAAGTAGACTAAATACACATATTTAATATTGGGATCAATTAGAAAAACTTGACTCAAGGTTGTATTGAATTTTATTTAACTTTATTTATTTATTTATCGATTTTAAGTATAAAACTAGGTGGTTAAAAATATTTATTTTAATCAAGTGACATCTAAAGACAATTTGCTATACTCAAATACATTTTAAAACATCAGTTTAAAGGCACATTTTCCAGATTTATTTTTTGTGAATAAATTGAGAATATGATGTTTCCTTTCACCTCCAAAAGTATGCAGTCATTTCTGATGGTCTGATTCCAATAAACTATATTGAGGTTCCTGGTTTAAAAGGATGAAAAGTTCAAAATATATTACTACTTTTGCAAGACATTGTGTGTATTAAGCTACAAACAATGTAGTCAGTTTGAAAGACCTATTTTAACAGTGGAACCTCTGTGCTTTACAGAAGATAAGATATGACGGCAAAATTGATAATGTTACAAACATTATCAGCTGTGAAGCGTTGCATTTCATGCCCTTTATCTTAGTAAGTGTAGGCTGTTGCATGTGGTTTGAAAGAAAGAGCGAGTGTGTGTTTGTATGGGGGTGTCATTAAAGGATTATCTAATACCATGACAACAACGGAAGACAGTGGAGGGTGCAACGCTGATAACATTATTTGCAACATACCTTTGCAAAGATGAATATAAAACGATAAGCCCCAGAAGCGTAATTGAATTCCCCAGCAGAGGAGTGACATGAATAGGGAATTGCTGCTGTTCACGTACCTCCCGTAGCATTTACAAACAAGACACTGTTCAGGCCTGCAACCACGATGAATATTTACACTCAGTGGCCCCCAAAATTGTCTGCAGCTCATAGAAAACAGGTAACCTTTTTTTTTGCCTCCTGAAAGCTTCAGACATGAGCAAAATCATCTGCTTGAAATGATTGTCAAGATGTCCTGTTGACACCAACCTGAGGCTGTTATGAAAAGATCTGGTATTGTTAAGTCCAGTGTGTTAATAATTAAATGTGACAACCTGACCTTTATATCATAAATTGCTTTTATGAATAACAATTTTAAAGACAAGATCTTTTTTATGGCTTTGTTACGACCAGAATAAAGGAGATGGTTCATATGTGGAAATCTGTTGTCTGAATTTTGCATTTCTAGCATTTGGTCTCTTGACCTCGTGTGTTATGATAAATGTTTGTTTCTGAGGCCGTGTGAATGTGCTTGCTTGTCTGGTGTCATTTTTCGGCCATTGCTCTTGACGAGAATTCTCTAACAAGAGCAGGCCAGGAGGATGCCCAGAGGAGGTACTGAGAAACCAAAGGGAAATTACTGGAATGTAATGGAATTTAAAATTTCAACACTTGAATCAGTTGTCAGAGTGACTCATTAAATTCAACTGTGTGTGTATGTGTATAAAGTTATAAATTATATGTACTGTATGGAAAAATAAAAGTGATATATCGTGCTTTGATGGGTTACATTGTTCATGGATGCATACATTCAGCACATTCAAATAATGAATATGTGAATCCTTCATAGTTGTAACTTTGTTTACCCTGTGTATTATACAGGAGTTGGACAATGAAACTGAAACACCTGGTTTTAGAGCACAATAATTTATTAGTATTGTGTAGAGCCTCCTTTTGCGGCCAATACAACGTAAATTCATCTTGGGAATGACATAGAAGTCCTACATAGTAGTCAGAGGGATTTTAAGCCATTCTTCATGGAGGATACTGGCCAAGTCATGATGTGACACTGGTGGGGGAAAACATTTCTTGACTCTCTCCTCCCAAAAACCCCAAAGTGGCTCAATAATATTTAGATCTGGTGACTGTGCAGGCCATGGGAGATGTTCGACTTCACTTGCATATTCATCAAACCAATCTTTCACCAGTCTTGCTTTGTGTATTGTTGCATTGTCACCCTGATATACAGCACAGCCTTCAGGATACAATTTTAGAACCATTGGATGCACATGGTCCTCCAGAATGGTTCGGTAGTCCTTGGCAGTGACGCGCCCATCTAGCACAAGTATTGGGCAAACATCTAAGAAGACTCAATGGAAAAGGAAATAACATAAGGTATGAAGCAATCTTGACATCTGTACAGCCAGCACTCAAATTCTTTTCAGTAAATAATGCTTCTTTTTTTATCTAGTGCCATTTGCATTATATATTAACGGTGAGAAATTTCTTTTGCAACAAATATCACACATTTTATCAGTCTACACATGGCATGCAGATTTTGATTAATAAATATGAATTTTGTTTTATCTAATAGACAAATTTGGATTTCTAAGGCATATTTTGAAAATAGTCTAAATGACTAAATGTTAACTTTATAAAAAGTCACTGTTGATGAATAACAGGAAGTCTCAGCTCTCCTGCTCTAAATCTGCTCAGCGGAGTCAATCCAGGAAGTATCTCTGTGTCTTGACTGGAAGGATTAAATACAACATTGAACAGTAATCTGCAATCTGTTCATTACAGCTGCTCTGATAAAATGTAAATTTGGATAGGGGTTAAGCAAGTTGAACAGAAGAAGCAAGTCACTGAAAATTGGGGAGTTAGTTGGATGGTCTGAGCACAATGAGAAATCAAAAAACTGTTTCTTCAGTTTGTAGATTAATTTTTCTTTACTAATACAGAATAAACACCAACTTCTGACATGTTTAAACGCTTTAAACCATTCCGTATATTCTATTCACTTCATTAATTGTATCATCTTTTCCCATTTTCTTCTCATTATTTTATCTGGAAAAATCATAAAAACTAAAAAGCAGTGCCTAATTGTAAATAAAAATGACACTTATATTTAAGGAAAATCTGAAAAAGTGTGTATATCTGTAGATAATCGAGTGTTTATGACAGAAAAACAAGACAAATAGTTGTATGTGTAGCTTTAAGGAACACAAAAGGAAGTGAACAAAGGTGCTCTTATTAGATTACATTTAAAACTGTCATTTAAGCAACGTAAACAGGTGTTTTGGGAATGAAATTCTACACTTTAGATTGCTTTGAAAAACCTGAATCACATGGTAGTAAATTAAATGCTGTTAGGAGATTTCCAGAACCAATCTAAAACAATTTCCAGATTTACACAGCCAGCGCTATTTCACTGAGAAACTGATTTACGCTGTGTAATTGCCATTTTCCCTAGTTCAATTTGCATTTGTTGTTAATAAGTGCTACAAATATTAAATGAAATGAATAGTGACATCCATCAGCCTATATTCTGCCTTTCCATGCATCTCTCAGCAAACAGATCCTGCTAACTATAAAGATGGGCGTATGTGATCCTGATACTGACAGGATTTTCCATGTCTTGTCTTAGATCCTGTCTTTCCATTGATAAACTACTTGTTTATCCACCTTACATAGCTCTGCATGAAGCTCAGAACATCAGTAATGGCTTAACCTGACCAGAGGACCTTGTTCCAAATGTTTGCTCTGAGCTCTTCATGACAAGTAGTAAAACACAAGTACGATGTCAAAACTATTCATGATACATGATATAGTAACCTTAACCATGAGTCCTTTTCTTTTTTTGCTGACTCAAAACCCGCTTAAACATGCACATCTGCCCATTCTTAAGGAACATATGAAAACCCAGACATATTACTCTTTTATCAGCAGTTTAAAATTTGTCATTTTTATACTCACCTAGGGCAAATCTTATATATAAAAAAAAAATCTTTTGTTAAAAATCTACTTGTTTTTTAAGAACAAATGTGTGAATATAAAATATGCCAATAATGTTCCAGCTCCCTAAGTAGTAAACAAAAAAAGTTATAGTTTGGGAAAGTTTTGCGAAAGCATCCTTTAGTGGTTTATCGTGGCATTACTACAAAGTAAACTATATAAGCTGGCTCTAGTGATTAAGAAGATGCAAAAATGTTGTTGTTTTTTAGAATAAAACACAAAGGGAGTGGTTTGTTCAGCAGAACCGCAAACAATAAAATACAGCCTGTTTTAAGGATAACAAAAGCTCCCTGATGATGGTGTGGTAACGCTCCCTAAAGATATAGGCAAGATATATGACAGGCTTTTTACCATGCGTTAAATGCGGAAATGACCGAACATTTCATTACTGAGGAAAAATTGGAAATATTTAACCAATCGGATGGCTTTGTTGCCAATTCAAACCGTAACTATAGGTTCCTCTTCCCCCTTTCTGGGTTATTTAATAGGTCATAAAAATCATCAATTTCCTCTTCACAAAACAGAATATCAAATAAAAGTGAAACAGCGTATTTTTCAAATTTGTCAAATGCCCATTGCTAGATGTTCTGCTACTACTGCAGTGGAATCACATGGTTTTGCTTTCTGCTATTTAGCAAAGGTAAAATAATTCTATATTGGGAGCTAAGTGCAAGGCACAGAGTAATCCAATACAAATTGACTTAGAATGTTACTGCATACCGCCCAAAATATAGAAACCAATCTAGACTTTGGTTTAAAAGTTTTATTATTTTGAAATCAAATGTCGCAAAGGTTTTATTTGATTATAGAGTTTGAAATAGCCGGTTAAAGAAATTGACATCTTTCTGCCGGACTGGTTTTTAATCAAAGTTGAGATAGAGACAAAGATAGGAAACTAGGAAGAAGAGATGAAAAAATGTAATTTGTCTTTGTCACTACTGAAAAAAAAAGACCTGCAAATCAAGTTAACAAACGGCATTAGTGCTAACCTCGTGTGTCCTTTACCTTCGTTTGCTAAGGTGCATCAGATATGGGATCCTAAACTGGCATATACATCACACTGAATGCATTTTTAGAGTACAGTGTCTTGGTAGTCTAGATAATACTTGCACTGATATATTTTATCAAACACCTGTATATAACACACCTATATTTTAATAAGACTACACTGACCCCAATGAACCACTAATGCGAACAACCTTTCACTGCTATTCTAGCGTCAAATCTGTTAGTGTTTATCTTAAAAAACATGCCAATTGTAGGTTTGAGATGTTTTTCCATTTTCTTTTTGAATGAATGGGAGGCTTAGTTGAAGATCCCCTTTCAAGTCTTGCGAGAGAGTTTTAACAATTGACTTTAATAGGTCCATTTTAGCACATCTATATGATAAATGATATAAACCAGTAGTTTGTAATCCTGGTCTCCAAGACACACCATCCTTTGTGTATGAGTTTTTCCACCACTACCAAATGCTGAATTAAATTAATAAATGATTAAAATCCATCTGTAGCACTTCATTTCACAATGAGGATGTCATGCAATCATTTGAACCATGTGTGTTCTTATGCAGAGGTACATCTTAATGAATCGACCATCCATTATCTTATAACTTCTTTAGTTTCTCACTGATTTAGGACTGCTCTGTATTTAGAACCTCCCATACTTCCATAATGACTAGTTTTAAAATTGTTCAATCATCATAACAAAAACTGGACATAAACTGTCATATTTAGTGAGGTTGAATAGGGAAGCGAGAGTGGTCAAATTTGAAATTATAGTAAAGAAAAAGCAAAAAGACTTACAGAACTCAGGGAAACGTCATAAAAGCAAGGAGACAGAAATAATAAACTGAGATTTCAAAAAGAGTTAAAAAAATCATGAGCTTAATGAAAAAAAAAACTTCAATTGTAAAGAAGAGGTAGGTGGCTGATTTCTAACCGTCTGCAGCTGGGTAAGTAGACAAATGGGTAAACTGAATGCGAAAATTGATTAACACTGGGAGCTGAGCTGAAACTTAGAAAATGAACAAAATATGGGTGAAATAACAATTCCAAGAAAACAGAACACAATACAGAAACTAAAAACAAAGAAATACATCTATAGGCTTTTTTTTAAATAGTGGATGTTGAAAGGGATGTATATGATGACAACTATAGCTATGTTTGCATGTAAAAAATGTCTTTGGTAAAAATGTATTGTATAATGTATAACATGGGTTTACTATTGGCACTACAACTTCTTCAGAATTAACATTCTGACCCACACGGAGTTTTAACATCCCTAAAAAAAAAACCACAAGAAGCAATAATTGTTTCTGGCTGAACTACAAATCGACCTGTCCCAGCTTCTAATAGGATGTAGCTCCACTTGCAAAAATTGTTTAAATTTTTGTTGTTTACACTTTGAATATACTATTTGTTGTATTTTTAATGTACTACATGTTGTATTGCCAGCATACCCGTTTTTGGTGCCTTACAAAGCTTTTTAAGGCAGAAATTACTCCTGTTGACTTAGGGCGGACATGCATAGTCATGTCAATTTGTCACAATCAGAATGACATGATCTGAACTAGTGTTTAAATCTATTTCATTTAGATTGTCAATTTGCAAATTACAGTTTAATTCTAGCTGAGCAGAATCCAATAAGAATATTCCAATTGGTCGTTTATTATGATTACTTATATCCAGGTAAACATACCCCAACTTCGGAAGTATTTTATGTTAAATTTAAGTTTATGCATTTGCAGTTATCAATCTGTATAAATTTTGAAAATATAAACATAATGATAAAATTATTTAACAAGACTAATAAAGATAACTTGTCTCTTAAAATGGAACTTACTATTAGCATAATAGACACTTTTGAAACATCTATGCAACAAGCAAAGAAAATGCATTAGGCATGAATAACACTACAACATAGTTTCAGGTTTGTGACTCAACTTTTGAACAGTTCAAACACTAAAAACAACACAAAAAAGTCACATACAGCTAAGTTCCAAAAAAGCAATAGTTTAACATCGACTAACCAGACCAATTATTGATCACGTTTTTATTTTATGATGATAACTTTACTTGCAGGTGTAAGAGATTCACTGAAAGCCAACAGCATTATTAAAAATTCTAACTGGAAAAAAGAAAATGTATGTGTGGCGGTTCGGCTGAAGGGGTTACAGATTTGCCAAAAGGCACACTTATTTGGCCTTCTGCATTGCCTACCAGGGATTGTTGAACCGTTTGAAAAATACCTAAACATATCATTCTGCTTTACACCAAAGTGTTGATGCCCTTGGAATTGGTGTTTCAACAAGATGATGACCCCGAGCACACCACTAAGAGAGCAGCATCTTGGTTCCAAGTGAACAGGATTAAAGTTTCAAACCCAATCCATAGACCTTAATTCAAAAACAAACTTGTGGGGCCAAAACCAAGACACACACAGACTGTATCGTATGTGCTCTAATTGTCCCGGAGTGTAACAACTTTTCACAGGGGAGAGAAGTTGGTTGACTCCGTGGTACACAAACAAGAAGCCACTCTCTGAAACTGTGGTTATGCAACTAAATATTAGCACAGAGATTGCAAGGAAAATCAAATAAACACACAATAAACATTAGAATGAAAAAAAGAAAAAAGTTATTTTGGACAAGAATAAGCACATATTTTTGCTCAGCATCTGTAGATTGGGTTTGGTAGGTATTTAATTGGGTTTTTTCTATCGAATAAAGACCTTACACTACATCTGTGTGTACGGCAAATAAAATATTGCTGTTACTACAACTGCAACTGTAAAATAAAATATTACAAATTTTTTATTTTACATGGGTTTTTTTTACAGCCAAATATGCAAAACTCTGCTTTAGGGTGCTCTGTAACCATAAACATGATTTGAGCTACGTATGTGGTTGCATGGCTAATTTTGCCATCACTCTTAAAAAACCGGTATCTGACAATAAAGCTCCATCAGACTGGGTTGTTTAAAATGCACCACATACTCATGAATACTTTCCCATTACTTAAAAATTGAAAGGCAGTTATCCAGATCCACTGCAAATTTAAGTGTTCATCCTTTTCCCATGCCGCCTTTGCCAAGCTTGATGAAACCCAGGCTGTGAGTTTTTCCATAATCTCGCTGGCAGACAGATAAACAAAGGGGACTAAAAGCGTACCTGCGTCTCGGCTCCGCTTCAGTGTATTATGTTAATCAGAGAACATTTGAGCATGTCTCTCGATAGGGGTGAGTACATAATACAGCTTGTTAGTGTTCCTTTACATGTATTCAAACAATCGGAGTTGCGAAATACAAACTCTAAAGGAAAACACGTTTTTATTTTTACACTTTCCAGTGTTTTACAAAAAAAAACTGCATATTCCAAAAATTGTTCGTATGACTTTTATGATTTATGTAACCACTTTTGTGTTTTTAAGTTTTGAGTACTCTGCTCTGTAGGTTTAAGCAAACAATTTCTCAGAACGTAGACATGTGTCAAGCCTTGCCATAAGCGCGCTTCTGGCAACAGACAGATAAAGATTTTCTTTAAATTTTTTAGCTATTTTCTTTTTCCACAGGGGTTATGATGTTATTTTCTCTACTTTATAGGTAGCAATTAAAATCGAAATTCTTTCAACTTGGATTTTTATTCATGTCTATGAAAACCATTGATTGGTGCTTCAAATCCACTCCATGAAATATGAATTATTGTGAGCAATATGAAGAAATGTGAAAACTGGGTTCTGAAAGCACAGTCAGGACTTAGCCAGCCAGCGATCGTTCTAGCTCATGTAGTTATTTCATTTCTTTTGTCAAATATATTCATTTACAATATCCACTTATTCTTGAAGGGGCACAGAAGGCTCTCCAATGTTCAATGTTTGGATAGGCAGATTGCTCGTCTGTCTGTCACTGATTTCAAAGGTCATCACTCAAATTTTGATATCAGACAAAGGTGACCTCACTAAAAACTTTGTAAAAAAAAAATCCCAAGTTGTTAAATCATTATTTTTGCCTAAATGAATTAAGCTAAGTATTAGAAAATAACAGATCATCCGCCACCCAGAGAAATTCAAGAACATATGAAGACCAAAATAATTAAAAGCCAAAAGTTTGTAAAGTGTAGAGACTTGTCCAACAATTGAGACTATATCAAACCGTAATGAGAACCATTATTCACAAAGAGAGAGATTATGAAACAGTAACTCACAGAAGTAGCCAACCTACTGAAATGACCTCAAGAGTGCAATAATGGCTCTATCAGGATGCTGCCATTCTCCCAGACTGACATATAAACTAAAGCGGCTTCAGATTTTTGCAGATGACTATTTATATTGTTTACTGTAAATATTTTCTGTTATTTATTTTTTGAAGTTTCTTTTCAGCAGAACTATCTCTAGAGGCATTTCTCTGAGTAGAAAATTACACTTTTATGAAATTCCCCTGGAACCAGTGACTTCATCTTGATATTGTTGCCCATGGAAGGAAAGCCAAAGTCCATGCATGAGACAGACAAAGCAACATCCACATATAAAGACCTCTGCTTAAATTAAGGCTAGGGATTTTCTTGATATGACGGTATAAACTTAAACATGACAACAACACCCTAGTCCATGAAGAAGAATCTTAGTACTAGTCTCATATCTTTAGTTTTGTTATAACCCCATATTGTTGCCACCACCAGTCAAGCTTCATCTTACTGTCATGTAACTTTTTAATGACTCGAGCAGAGGTGGAATTGAGTGAATAAATAATTTATTGTTGGTGGACGAATAATGAACATAAACATGAAACGGAACATAAACAGGAACTACAGCAAAGCGGAAACGGAACAACGCGGAACGTAAACAAACAGAGAGCGGAGGCGGGACTACTAAAATGTAAACAAAGCGGAGAACTGAAACGAAACGCGGGAACTACAAACGTAGATAAACACTACTAATGAAATACACAAACACAACTAAGGAACACGGGAAGGGAGGAAATAAACTGACACAATGAGAACAATAACAATCATGAGGGGGAAGAGGCACGGGAAATCGGGGACTGCAGGAAGTGAGACGCGGAAAGTAACCAACAGAGAAACACAGGACGGGACCAGGGGAAATAAGCAAAATGAAGAACACGGAGAGAGGACAAAAATGAGAAGCCAAGAACAGAGAACTTAGCAAGCAGGAGAGGAGGCTTACAGGAGATGTGGGTCAGGAAACTCTGGAGCGAGATGAGAAGGCGGCAAGAAAGCTACGGAAGAACCTCAGGGTGAACCACAGAAAGGACATCAGGGAAGGACATCGGGGAAGGACAACAGACGATCCAGCGGTGAGTGAAAGAATGAAAGCGGTTTAAATACAGGGGAACCGGGGTTGGATAGGTCGAGAAGATGATTGGATGATTAATAACAGATGTGAATGATGAGTGGAGAATCACGCACAGATGAGGGAACACACACACACACACACACACACACACACACACACACACACACACACACACAAACACAGGGGGAAATAGAGAACAGGGGACTGAAGGAACAAACTAGAGAAGATAACTATATAGAAAATATAAATGAATAGTAAAGATAATAATAATAAAAGACATCTATTCATGAACTAAACAAAGCAAAAACTTAATATAAATGAAAACAACAACAAACTAAACCAAACCAAAACATGGATCCTGACACTGACTAAAGTAATTTTCTGTGGAGTTGCGTGTGTAGCTTGTGTTGGTCTATTCGGTAAAATAAATTAAATATTATGTTTGGAATTCAACATTCAGTTTATTCATCAAACAATCCATTTTCCAACCCGCTTATCCTTGTGGGAACGGAGGGATCGGCCCGTGCCTATCGCCAGCAAACTTCAGACCTGGGTAGGGTTTTCATTACAGGGCAACACAGAGACAGACAGGAAAACACATGGTGGCTGCTCTTCTGCAGTCTCCAGGCTGCCGAACAGGAAGGGTGTGCCCTCACAGCTGAACCTGATTACCCAAAAAAATAATAACATGCACACCTCAAGAGGCCAGGGGCTGTAACACTGATACTACAATTTTACACAACCCACAGAAAACGTTGCACAGAAAACTTTGCAAAATTGTATTTTTTTTTTTAAATACTTGTTTCCTATGCTGGAATATTCCTCTATTATCATTCCAACTCCAAAAAATCCCAACATAACTGGCCATTACACTACATGCTTGTAGCAAAAAGACTTTTGAGCGTCTGCTGATCTTCCACCTCAAGACCATCTCAGCTCTGTTTTGGGGCTGGCTCAAGTTTGCCCACAGACCCAAAAGATCCATAGACGATGCTGTCAACCCAACTCTTCACCTTATCCTGCAGTAACTGGAATCCTACAACAGAATCCTGTTTGTGGACCTCAGTTCTGCGTTCAACACAATTCCACCAGCTCTGCTCCAAGTCAAGCTCTGTTAGCTCAACGTGCCCAATTTCACCTGCAGATGAATCACCAACTTCCTGATAGATCAGAGGCAGTACGACTGAAAAAGAACCTTTTGGAAACTAAGTCGTCAGCACTGGTTCCCCTCAGGGCTGTATACTTTTAGCTTTACTTCTGTCCCTGTACACCAACTTTTGCACATCCAGACGTCATTCTGTGAAGCTGATCAAATTTGCTGATGATACCACCCTCATCAAGCTCATCTTGGACAGACACGAGTCTGCCTATAGGAGCGAGGTAAATCAATTGGTGTCGTGGTGCTGCTTCAACTACCTAGAAACACAACGTCCAGAAAAATGTGGGGAGGAGCCGGCCATTAGCTTCCTTATATATAAGGTGCAACATAAGGTGTTTTTCCTGCAGCAGCTGAGGAAACTTAAACTGCCAGCTGAGATCGGACTTACAAAGACTTCAGTGTTCACACACCTCCAGGATTTTAGCCAATGCAGGTTGGATTGCAGCTGCCCCTGCTCACCCTTGACAAGGACTGTTTAACATCCTCGCCTCTGCTTCTTGCTCCCAGCCATCAGGCTCATGAACAATAGATAAACAACTCTGGTAGAACACAGCAACTGTATGCACCTGCTATCTTATGCACATGTGTAATAATTTGTATAATGCGCTGCCTCTTTTATTTTATTTATCTGCACCACTGCAGCAGAACAATTTCCTAGTCTGTGAACCTGTTTTTACCAGCTATTGCAATGAAGCAATTTTGATTCTGATTTAAAATGGCACAACAGGGAGAAAGGCTGTCAGACGCATCCGAACAAGTTGGTCATTGCTTACTTTCATGGCCATGCTTACATTGATATCCAATCTTTTTTACTATTTTCCAATCTGGTGATTTCTATAATAATAAAAATAAAACACTTAAATGTGTGTTATCTTTAAATTGCGCAGGCCCTAAAGCAGAATTAAATTGAGATTTAGAAGATAGCTAACAGCATGACTATAAAATGAACATCCTTTTGAATAATTTAAACAGTCAATTGTTTTACATCTGCTTGATTTATTTTAATCTATGCCACAGAGAAGTCAAGAAGTCACAAGTGACTTGTTTGTTGTTCTTGTGCCTGAGGTTGGCTTGTGGTGTTAGGATGAGGACGGCATGTCTGGAGATGATGTTAATGCTAATGTGAAAGCCCAATCAAAACCCCAATGCTTCCCCTTTTATGCTTTTTTTTTCCCCCATCTGTCTTGCATTTTTCCGGTTTTATTTAAAAAAATAACTGAGGCAGCCATTTGTGGCGCCAGACTGGTGTAATCACACCAAGGCAGCCATTTGCGGCACCAAATGGTAGGCGCAAAGGGTGCTTTAGGACCACAGGATGCGGTGGTATAGTTTGCCATGGATTTGAACCCATGACCTTGCAATTGGAAGTCAGGCAACATAACTCTTGAGCTATGGAGCCGTTAGATTATTCTATAATCTTAAGACATTAAACTGGTGCACATCTTTTTTTTTTTTTATTCGTTCACAATTGATATTTTGTTAATGTAAACATTATCTTTACCTTCTGATTTGTAATAGGAATTTTTGTTTTTTACTTGGAGTCCTGCGACTCTGTAAAGTCAGATTTACTAATTTTGATTCTTACCCATTTATCCTGAGTTGATAGATACATACAAAGTCATCAATCGAGGCTACAAAATGAAAGATTAGGATTTTAGAACATTGTCTACAAGTTTTATGCAAGTACCTCGTTGATAACCCTGCACCATACTCTAAATGTTTACGTGTCATCAATATTCTCTGAGGCACATGCTCACTTTACAATGTTTATGTTTATAACTGAACTACAGATCACTTTTGCACTTCAGTCACTTTATCTCACTGCCGTAGACAGTCACGTCTTGCTTGTAAATAATATCCATATCATACCACTGTTATTATGTATATATTGCAACTCAATGTACATTTTCTATCTTTTTTTAATTTGTTTTAAATTTAACCTTTTTTTTCTGAGTAAGGCATACTTGGAGAGAAGCAGAGAAAGACTTTCATTGTACAAGGAAACTTGTTTCAGTATTGTGCAGATGACAATAAACTCTTTGAATCTTGAATCTTGAATCTTTGGGATTCCAATGTGTTCCATTTGTTTCTCTGCTGATAAGAGCTAGATATTATTGGTCATAATCATAACTGTCCTCGGGCAGAAAAGTATATTTTTCACTTTAGATTAACTTTGGATTTAAACCTGTGATAGTGAGCGCAGACACAGGCACACTCGCATCAGGCAGTCATAAGTGGTGGGGCAATATTCAGTTTAAGTATATTAAAATGGTCCGTCTTTTTACTTTTTATATTGCTTCAGGGTTTACCGTCCTAAAAGGTAACTTTATTTGAACATGAGTACCGTGATCAAGAAGCTCGCCAGCAGCAAGTGATAGCAGAGGGTCTATGAAAAGAGGATTCAGCATGAAGTTGGTGATATGCATGTTGAATAGACCTTAAAAGCATCAAATTTGGTCCTCACACCGGGAGGCAAAGAGAAACCATGTGGTACTGGTGCCCCTCGTATCAAAATAAACATAAAAATAATTAAATTTCAAAACGGGTCAGTTTAATTTTCTCTTTCATTAATGGAATAGATGGAGGTTTGGGATAATATTTATAACATTGACTACTTTTTTCTTTCAATTTTGTATTGGAGGTGAGGTAATTCTCTTTCCTTTATCCAAATAAAAAGTGTTATAAAGCAGTTTCAAACTGAAAACTGCTGTCACAAAAACCCATTTCTCTTCTTTTACAAAGGGAAATGATACACTTTACAGTTATTTAATAATGCTGATTAGTCATTTATTTAATGGTTAGGTATCAGCTTAAAGAACAACTCCTTCATTTTACATTTTCCAGTTTACTAAGCCTATCATTGCAAAAACTAGTCCATCGGAAAAGAAGGCTGATGACCCACTTTTTTTACACAGCTGCATGGAAGCAATTTAAGTTTTTTTTTTTTTTTGTTCTTTGACTTTAAATTCCTTCCACAGCCCAACTTCCTGACCTTTGCTCTCTGCCTTTCTTACGTCGTCCACACAATGTCCTGCAGCATCATTTTACGTTGAATTGGGCATTAATCATCTGCTTCAGAAATTGGGCTGTTGCTGCACTTTGACGGCTGACCCTGTAAGTCTCCATTTGTTCGGGACCAATCAAAGGCCTGCTTTCCTTCCTCGGTTTTCACCATCATCACTGAGTACTGAACTGATCGACAGAGCTGCTCTCCATTCACCCCTGAGTTGCTTCATGGCCCAATCACTTCTTGTTCCCATTGCCGCTGAAAAGGCAGAGCATCTAATTTTGCAGGGTACATTTTTAATTTAGTTTGGAGTTATTTTTCTGCAACCTGAAAAAACAGCTTATTTCACTTTGGTTCTGCATCTAGCCAATCTTGAATCGGTATTTCCTGACTTGTGCAAACAAGCAACAGAGATTCAGTCAGTTTTCCTGTGGGACCTACTGCTGATAGTAATTGACTAGAGATGTCCTCACGCTCATTTTTTTTGATAACAATTAACACAATCAATAAAAGTTTTTCATTTGCTGAAATGTAAATGTTAAATTGGCCAATCAGGCAAAGGATTACGATGTTTAAGAAAAATCTAGACAAATATTTTGTACACTTTCAAGGGACGGAAGATGTGAGTATGTCAATTTCAAGAAATGAGGAAAGAAAAAACAAAATTATGCAAGAATGGTGACAACAAGATGGACATAAAGGACCTAAAACACTTGTGAAGTTGGTGAGGGATATCATCTTATTGAGAACATAACTTTACTTGTAGTGGTTAAAACAGTTTGAGCACATTTAATGAGAAACATTCTGTCAGCCATAAACCACAGTTACCTCTGTTTTCTGGTCTGGAAGGTGCTAAATCCTGTCACATGCTCTCAGCATCAACCGCATTCAGCTGTGTTTAATAAATATATTCTATCTAACAAAACTGAAGAAAAGGCAATAGGCTCTTTAAAACCTGGATTGATTAGTCCCTCACAAAACAGCTGTGTTTTTAATAAGATTGAATCACACACCAGTCGACTCTGTCTGCTTATTAGATAGCTCTTAAAAGTACCTTGTTGCACTGGGTACTGATTTGGGATTTGGACTAAAGTCAAAGGACTAAATCCCTCCTACTTCACAAATATATTATTAGGTTGTGTGTATAGTGTAAAATCCAATAGAAAACTACTTTGTGGTTCTGTCTTGCCAAATTGTGGAAAGCTTAAAGGTTCAATACTTCGGCTATGAAGATCCCATAAGGGTTTTTTCCAAGTAGCTTTAACCACACAAGCACAACAGAACATCCTTTACCCACGATTTCTCATCTGCTTCACCATCAGCAGTTAATATTAGTGTGGTCTATGTTCAGGCAGTTTTGAGTTATTCTGTAAGGTACACTATTTTCAATTTACCTCAGAAGATATCCACAAAGTATTGTTGTGCTGTTTAGAGGAAGCACTGCACAAATGGTAAATAAACTATTGACGACAAAAGTAAACCTTCTGAAACTTGTTTCCGAAATTGTTTTCTCTGAACATGGCAGCCCTGAGGAGATCACACTTTACATTTTTAACATGCATACACATATTTCCTGCACTGAGACAAAATGGCAATCTGTTCGAGATGGATTTAGATTCAAACCAAATAAATGCTTAAGTAGGCAAGAGCCCTGTGGGACCTGTACAGAAATAGTGGGACTAAATTAAAAGTATAGTGTACATCCTGTCCAAACTCTAGCGTTCTCTGAAGAGATGGATCGGCCTATGTGTACACTCACAGTGGAAAAAATGTGTTGTTTAGGATTAACCATATTATTTTTAACAAGCACTAAAGTATTGCTTTGTGCCACTTGGTCGGTTTCATCCTTTAGATTTAAGCAGCCGTCACAGTCCTTGATATCATTTCAAATAATAAGGTAGACGCTACACTTGACATACTCCAAATTATGGAGTTAATAATGCTGAAAAAAGCATAATAAATGCCGGCAGTTTCAGTTTGTGAACATGACTTACACTGACATTGTTGTTTTAAAGATATTTTCAATTGCAATGGTTAAACTCATTTTTAAATCTTTAGTGCCTGTCGAAAAATGCATATTTGTTAATATTGTGTTAATTTAGAAATTTAAAAGGTTTTGAAGTAGTTAATGATTACTAACAACTTGAAAACATTGCATTGTGTATTGAATGTGATGTGTTCTCCAATGAATGTGAACTGTACACTTAGAAATATCAAGGTCTGTCCAGTAATATTAATCAGAGGCAGTGTCTCATTCACTGAAAAAAGGTTTTGTATTTTGAGTGATCTGATGAATTAAACCTTATTTTAATGTACGGGGGGGGCCAATTGCAACCATTTGCCTGACCTCTCTAGACCAACACCCAACTTTCAGACAGCTTTGTTTTAAAATCCCCCATCAGCCATGCGAGGATGGAAAGCTAAATGTAGGTTTATTTAAGGTTTATATAATTGCTACAATTCTTCTGGTTCTGTTAAAACTGAACGAGCCTGAATAAACCAAAAGTTTGCCCATTCTTTTTTTCTTTTCTTTTAAAGCTTTTCTGATAATGCAAAACGTGAATGAGAGACTCGCATAATTGAAACTTCTCTTTCCACCCCGAGTCCCCCTTAATTTAGTTAGTTGGTCTCTCGAATTTGTCAATAGGTGTGAATGTGTGTGTGCACTGTTATCTGTCCTGTCTGTCTTTATATTTGATACTGTCAACTGCTGACTGATTTTATATATTGTATGTATGTTACAATGTTGTTGTTTTTTTCTTCTTTTCTTATTTATTTAATTATTTATTTTTTGGGGGGTGGGGGGTTACCTTTCTTTTTTCTTTTTTTTTACAATTCCCTACCATGAAAGATTATTTTGCCTACATACTTTATAAATTGCTCCTTCAGAATTCTTTATCCATCGGGGGGTTGGAAACATGTTTATGGAGATTTATGCCGCTCAAAAATTAGAGCTCAAAAATAAGTAAGGACATCATAATTCATTTTACCACGTCGTGCCAAATCGTGCCACATCGTGCCACGTCGGGCTTTCTGTGTGTTTCAGCTTTTTCAATTAATCAAACCTCCCTTTTGCCTTAAAGGACAAACATTATTCTTAGGTGTTTTAAGCGTGTCAGACAGTTTATGTCTGCAAGCGGATGCTATTCAACAGTGAAAAGAGCTTTAATCTGGGAATTGGCACCCTTTGTGGCTTACATTGGGAAAACAAAATGTGTGTTGTTTATTTGCAATTAATACACAGGAGGTTTTATCTGGAAGCCAAACAAACAATAACAAAAAAACATTTTGAAAACAGTCACAAAGCTGTAGTTAAATATCCCCAAATCTAAAAACCTGTGTTCCGTATCCAAGTTTATTCTTAAACTTCTTTAAATTTCTCCATGGTTTGGCCTAATTTAATATTACACGAACGGGAAAATAAAAAATGGTGAACATAAAATAATAAGATCCATTGGGCAAACAGATTCAACAAATATAACACAAATCAAAACTTTCAACTTTTAACACAGATGAGGGCAAAGACGTAACTTCAAACTGAAAGGACTAACTGTTTCTGTTTAAAGGAATATGCTCCTCCCTCTCATCTTTATGTTAGCAGAAGTGAGCTTTTTTTGATAAAAACGCTACTTTATTTTTACACGAATCAGGTGATAAACTTTAAAAATCTCCAAGATGGGAAATGACGTTACACTGAATATTAAGTATTTCTTTATTAAATGAGGATTTTTCCATTACTTATATATTTTGTTGTACTGCTTTTACCTTAACCAAGCAAACACATTGAGAAGTAAATAAATGAACAATATTTGACGCTATACAGAATTTGGTTTGGACCTATTAGTGTTTGATTCTCAGGTTCTAAACTGCAAAATGTGTATCACAAACTTAAAAACTGGTTTGCATTTTACAAATCAGCGTAATTATTAAAGCAATATTTTGCCTATACTTAGGCCTTAATCCTTCTTATCATGTTTTTTTGTAGCTAGTTAAACTATATTTAGCAAGCTGTTTGGACATAATAAACTATCACATCTAAATTGCAAAGATCTCTACCTGCATAAAGACTAGTTCATTAGGCGCATGGACAACTTAAAGTTAGTCAGGGTCAAATTAAAACATCAAGGGTCCATCCAAAATTTGTGATATATTATAGTTTGGGAAGGAGAATGTCTTTTTTCAAAAGTAAAATTTTTTTGAACCACTAAGATGATTTGCAGATCAGTTTGATTAGGTTTGGTTGTCATGTGTTTCATCATGCCAATATTTTATCTGCAAAACAAATACAGAATATTTTTACACCATCAGAATCCACCAACCACTGAGTGGTTTCTAAAAAAACAGATGGGAGATTGCACAGTGGACAGACTTGTAAACACTATAAGAAAAGCCTTTATTGCCATATAAGGTTTTAAAACAATTTGAATAGATAGAATTTGCAAACACAGCATTTTACTCTTTAGTTAAGTTTAAAAAATGGTTCATTAAAATATTTGGCATCATAAACGTTGGTCACTCATAGTCAAATTGAACATTACTGGAGTTTGTAACTCTGAAGAGTAATTGTATGTTCTACCTTTTTTACATCATCTTTATTTTGATGTAAATAAATATGTATTGAAAACAATACATGGAGTCTTTTTGTTACTGATAACATACTTTAGCTCGGAAGGCAACTGTCACTGACATAGCATGAAAAAAACATTTCATTAGAAAAAGGGGATTCAAATCCTGGTTACGAGATCTGCAATTTTTTAATGTGTCTTTGTCCAAAATCACCTGAATAAAGTGTGGGACTCTTCTCCTTAGTATGATATAGGCACGTCCTTATTAAACTAAGGAAAAATTTCTGACTTTTTCAATTTGAATAAAATTAATCGAATTAAACACTGCATTAAGTCTTTGCAATGGATTTTATTTATTGCACATGTTTATGTTAAAAATATTCAAAAAGCATAGTTTTGTATTCTACATGACAATATTGCACTACTTTGAGTCGGTCTATCACATAACATCTCAATAAAACACAATCAAGCTCTTAATTTGTCAAAACAGAAAGAGATATGAATGCTTCCTTCAGGCTCTATGCATTGATTTTTCTTTTTCCCCTGTAAGCAAAATCTCGAGTTTCTTGTCTCTTTCTGCAAGTTTGTAGTTCTGGCTTAACCATCGCAATTACGTTTTCTTTTTCGTTATATGGAATATTGTACATTTCCCATGCACCTGACACTCAGAAGTTGCCCTCGCTGCCACTGCAGCTTCAACATAAGCTTTCTACAAAGATCTGATAGCATAATAGATGACAATTCTGCAGCTTTTGTGAACAGCCCCAATGTTCCTTTTAACATTCAGGCGTTTCAGAGATTTTTAGATGAAAAAGTGAGTACTACATTGAACACATATAAAGGAGAGTTTGAAAATGTATGTCAGGTAATTAAAAGCGGCTAATCCAGAAAATGTCATTCTGTGTCACTGTTAATGAGAAAATAAGTTATATAATTAAGTTGGCTCATTAAATCCCATCAACAGCCTAAAGCCTAAAAAACATTTTTCAATTTAACTATAGAATCAACTGTAATTAGAGAGAATGACACATGGATTACATGTATTATAGTCCTTCGTTCTGAGGGGATGATGAAGCAAGGTATTATGTAGATTAAGTGAATTGAGAGCATAAAGTGTGTCTAAGAAAATGAAAGATGTGTGAAGACTATATCAAAAGAGTTGGTGCATGTTGGTTCCTACCATTTCCTGGCATTTTGAATTTTATAGAATACAGTCTGGTTCAATATTCTCCAATACCTGATTTTACTCTCATGCTGAAAATTTCAAAATGTCTATAAAAGCCACAAAACTGTCCTCTTCTTGAACATAGGCTTACCAACAATTTACTTTAGTTCTAAAGTTCATGGGTGAAATTTTTTGCAAAGCACCTTGGTTAGGGATTTACAGTAGACATAAGAAGATGAATGGACAGGTTGGCGGAAAGAAAGATTTTTTTTTTATTCTGAAAGGGAAATGAGCAGAGAGGAGCATCTAGCTGCAGATCCTGGTGGGGAAGCTGTTTTCCACATACAGGCATCAGAAACAGCAGGGAAGTATAACTCAACATTTGAGCATTAGTGAACATGACACTGTACATTTACAATACTTGGTTGGGGCTGAGAATTCGAGAAGACTTACAGGTTCTTTATGCTTTCAGGGAAATAAAGCTATTTTTCTAGGTGTTCAACAATTTGTAGTTAGTGTTTAGTTGTTTAATGTGTCTAAATTAGTCCAACAAACCCTTAAAATGTCCATCTGTGTATATATATATATATATATACACAGATGTTTAACCTTAAACATTCCATACCATTAACAAAAATAAAAACATACAACTTGGAACTAACTTTGTCTATCGATAGAGCTACTCAGCTTTGGTTTAACTAAATATAAAACATTGAGTATGACTTCAAAATACCTTTATCTTATTTCAATTCAGCTCATCGTTCCATTAATTAAGACAGCATTCACATTCAAGGTGTAACATGCTATTTGGAGTTATGACTACAGTATGGCTGAATATTATGGGGGTACGTTTAGTTTTACAAATTTCCAGCACTGTAGAATGTGATTAATCTTATCAGAAAACTTATTTAATAGATTTAGTATGTAAAATGTTTAGAATATGTTGTCTTTTTCAGACCTAAGCATGGACATAGTGTGTAGCTGTTCCTTAACAATATATATGTACAATCAATGCAGTTATTGCATGTTATTGTTGACACAAGTCTCTCCATCAAGCAATGTAACTGAACAAAAAATAAAACATAATGCTTGGGGACCTCTATGCTTTGATCAGTGATTAATGTGTTTGTATTTATTGAGTGGAAACATTCACAGCTTGTGTTTAGTCAAAGTGTGAAAATGCATTTTCACACCTTATACTGTAGCGTAAATCTAGGTTGTCAGCTCTGCAGAAAGTGTTGACCATGACTTAAAGTACGGGATCCTCACAGTCAGCCTTTGGATTATGTTGATATTTTAAATACTCAGCCATGAGTGCTGCAGTTTTGCAGCCTCAGTAATGCATAGAAGTAGCAAATGTCAGATGTCTGGGTTTCCTTGGAAAATTCAGGTCAAGCACTACTGGATATATGCAGTAATTGGAAGATGACATAGCTTAGAGGCAGTGCATTCTTAAAATAATGTCATCATGACATGATCTTCTCAAATGCATCATATACACTTCAAGTATATATGATGCAAAGAGAAAAGTAATCATTTAACAAGAGGCACAAACAAAATACGGTATGTTCTTTTTAAGCTCACAAGCAAAACCTAAGAACATCTCCTTGAAGTGCTTAGAAAATCAGATTAGTAAAAGCAATGTAGGTGTAATCTCATCTGTGCAGTGAAGTACACTAATCTACAAAAAAACAAAACTTAAAGTGCAAATTTTTTAAAACAGCAGAAAACAGTCAAAGACCAACTAAAAAGAAGGGGATCTGTAGAAACAGTTCAACAGTCATCACCAGTTCATTAGGACCTATTTTGCAGCACACAGTAAGACCCAATATTTTATTGAGGAGGACAGCTCTATCATGCCATTATGGAAGAGCAGCATCGGGGAAGCATTTAGAAGCTGAGCAACAACAAGCCGCTGTCACACGATGCTTGGAGGGGTTATGAAACCAAGACATGAATGCACGTTAAAGACTCTTAGCAGGGCATGAAAGTTGGTCCAGGAGATGCACATTTTTTGTGGATGCACACTAGGCTCCAGATCACACTGACTATGCATGTATGGGGGTATCAAATTTGCTCCTTGAAAATCCGTTCTGCATATTTATCAATGTTGTTTCTTTCAGTATATTTGCATATAACTAATTCAGGTTGCAAATGCTTTACAGGAAATAAAAGTTATGCAACTTTATTGGGAATCCACAAAATCCAACACAGTAGTATTCAAAATGCTAAAAGATCGGTTGGGTTGCCAGTGTATCATCAGTAAATTATGCATGTAAGCGCTTCATTCTTTTTTTTCCCCCATGCTTTATTTTTTTTCCCACCTGGATGCACATCTTCCCAAAGCTAGTCTGTCAGAACAGATTTATTGATGTTCCAGACGACTTTACCTGCATTTTAGCATCGAACCAGCAAATAAAGCATCCGCAATATGAACGCCTGTGCTAGGAAATATGACTATTACCCTACATTTTATTTACAATATTTTGTTCAGAATAATAGGCAGCCTTTTTTCTAGATGTCAAATAGTTATTTTGAAATAAATCATTTATAAATCAAAAGTTCAAAGAGATATACTTATTTATGTACTGGATAATGCAATTGATATCAATGTTTATGTTTATCAATATGTATTTAATTACTTCTTTTTATGAAAATCTGATTGAAGATTCTCACAATATTGCTGAATGGATTCAAACACTGGGACCCTGAATCAGCATAAGACACACTTTGGACTGTAAACCACTCGCTCCTGTCATGACTAATGGTTTACCACCATCTCCACTCTTGTGATACCTGCTACTAATTATAGGAGTGACAGCTTAGAATTGTTCAGGTGAGATTTGATTAGAAAGCTACTCTTAATATTTATGCTGGAATAAACGCCTCTTGTCAACGTCCTTGAGACAGTTCTCTCTACAGAAATCAGCTTTTTGTGTTAAGTGTTATTTTATGAGCCTTTAAATTGCAATGCTACTGTTTAGACAGGCAATCTTGAAGGAGGTGTTGAGCTAATGAAGTTAAATGTACTGAGACAGAACATGTACATTTCGACCACATTAAAGATTTTACAGGTGTTATAACACATTTAACCACTGTGATAGTTCATATAAGATTTGGGCGATTTTAAGCCTTTAGAAATCCTCTCTAGCTTCAGCTTCTTGAAACAAATAATGTGGATTTTTACTATATGAAGACTCCAACAGAGTTTTATGTGAAATATTAATGTTTTAAACGCTTAAATCTTCATAAAGCATTGGACCTAAGTTAACTGTTGTTCGACCTTTGTGATTTGACTTGCCTCTTGTCTCCATTTCGATTAGGTTCTACAACTTATGACAGAACTGACTCTTCATATAATAATATTGTCAGGAATCGTAAAAACCTTCTATAAAACTTATTAAAATGGCCACAAAAAAAGAGAACAGAGAAAATTGTGTGTTTGACCCCATGAGTTACCTAAAGCATATGAAAATGTAGAGGAAGATAGGACTAATGCTTAGCAAGAGATATGCCTGTTGTCTTAATGGATGTGTTATAAGCTGCTTCTGCTACTGAAATCCTCTAAAATCCAAGCTAATAGTTCGGATGGCATTTTATTATTTATGTCATTGTACAGCTGTCCTTTTAAAGACTTTAAAAGACCCTAAAAATAAATGGACATGTAAAATGCATTGACTGGCATCCAAAGATATTACAGTATTTCAGTCATATAAGGGGAACTGACACACATTGCTCACAGTATTTTTCAGTCTTGACCGTGATCTTTATTCTAATGTCCTCCTGCAGCAAAACATCTAGGAAAACTCAGCTCTGTAGTGGATTCAGTCCATCAGTTTATCCTGAAACACGGTAGCCTGTAAAATAACTTAACAGCAGTTAAGTCTGTTGGCAATTCAACTTTCTCACTTTACTTATTCAGTATCTCTGGAATGATCCCAAAAAAAACAACAACAATTTTTAACCTTACATATTTTGAGAACAATGTAGACCAAAGGTTTAGGTGCTAAAAAATTTACAACATTTTCCTCTCATATGCTTGTTTGAAAGAAAGGATTAACTGACAAATTAACAACTCAGGAAATATATAAACGATAGATTGAAATAAAACCATCTCTGCATTAAATATCAAAACCATTACTGTACAAATTGAATGGAAATCTGGAAGAAAAAAAAAACATGTCAGGTCTGGTATAATAGTATCTCTTTGGCATTTGTAATCACACAGGCCTATTGTCCATATGCTGCATTGGCTTAAAGCCTAAAGTTCAAATAGGTCAGCCAGCTCACCCGCTGGATATCAGGAAGCCGATACCGTGACCAGGCGGATTCTCAGTGTTTGAACACTGGAACTGCTGTTGCTGCTCTGCTGTATAAAGCTAAGTGACTGGCTGCTCGCCTGAACAAGAACAGAGGCGGTTGCATAAGCATGCGTGATGAGGTTAGGGGAACAAGATCCGGATCCCACTTTACACTGCGAAATCATCTTTGACATCTAATTTGATGTTTCAACATTTTTAGGTTATTTATTCTTTTTTTTATTTTATTCTTTTTTTTTTTAAGATCAGGCAGGTTAGTCTGTTTGACATTACACTGTTTGAAGATGTACATTTGTAAGGTTATATAAACGTCAACATACTGTTTTGTTATATTTGGGTAAGGTTTATTAGTCTCAAATTGAAGCCGAAACAAAGAAGAGCAGCCAAATGCAGCAACTAGACCATAACAGCCTTATTACTGAGTTTGAAAACGAGGCACATTACCGGTACTATAGATTTTGTTAATTTGTCAAAACAAAACAACCTAAAAAAACCTACTTTTTTTTTCATTTCAGCTGTATTGTGCTCTGAAGCTCATGATATTGTTTTGTTTTTGTTTTTCGTGATGAAAGTTAGGATAAATGATAAAAGGTGTAAGAAGGAAAAACAAAATGAGCACGGGGCAGCCAAAAATGAAGCAAAAGAATAATGAGATTACGTTTGATTACCACGTAATCTCAAAGAAAAGTACTGATTGCAGAGTGACCGGCTTCTGTTTTAGTTAATTAAATGAAGATTTGTATAGATATCCATTGAAAAGAAGTGAAGTCAATTGACCTGTTGCCAGAGTGCAGTACCTTGGAGATTTAACAAACCTGAACTTGTTGGAGGAATTTGGAAATGCTCTGCAACTGACCTGGGAGATGCCTTTAATTCTGCACCATGGCAAATAACCTTGCGACAAAAGTCATTGCTCAAATATTTCTCCAAATACTTTACACTCGTGGTTGTGCAGGTCTAGTTTTTTTTTTACACATAATCAGTAAGAAAAAAAAGAAAACACATCTCAGCCCTCAAATTCGGCTTTGGTTTAGTAGATGGTGAGATATCCATCCTCTTGAACAACTGCTTGCTTTCACATCACTCAGACATTTAATACACAAACCCAAAACTCTTTTTGTTTCAATTTTCTTCCTACTAATCAATCGACAGAGACAGTTTGGGAATTCTGATTAAACATGATAATAAAAGGCACTGTAGTTATTTTTAAAGGGAAAAAAACAAATTGTTTAATGATTTGCGTTAAATCTTAAATGACCATCCAATGGGCCTTACATCACAATCACATTGCAATGTTTTACAGAATAGGCAAACAAACCAATAATGGTTGAAAATGCAGAAATACTGCAACCAGAATCTGTTTGACTAAAATAACTCTGCTTATTTTATTATTTACAAAATAAGCATTTGCATAAACAGCATTTGTTTAGTGTAGGACACAGTGAAGATTTAAACACAGGAAATTAATAGGGTATTCTATATGAATGATGGTTGTACAAAAAAAAAAAAAATGCCACTCTTTCCTTGAATATCATCTTGGCCCTGATCACTGTAGTTTAAACAATGCTAATAATGTGACAATTTTTTCATATTTTGATAAGTTTGCTAAGTTGTTATCTACATTCTGTGTAAACGCCTAATAAAAGGGAGAGTAAATTAAACGATTTATGCATTAAATTAGGAACATATGAATTACTTTGTACATAGTATATATTATATATAGACGAATAAATAAAAATAATGTGACAACTAAATAGATTTTACAAAACATTATAATTTCTGTTACTCATTTTAGCACTTTGTTTGGAAAGGAGATCCACTAAATCTGTGCTTTTAATGAGTGAAATGGCATAAGTTTGAAGTGCAGAATTCACTAGGGTGATTTGTTTTTTTAACTTCAAATAGTTTATTTTATCTTATTTTTTACTAATAACCTTTTCCGTACATTTCAAGTAAGTACATAAGCGCCCACCAGCCACCTTATCTCAAATCAATCATCAAATGTCTGACCAACTCTGTTTTTGTTCATTCACTCTTTCCTTGTTATTTTCATAACACCTTTTAATTGCTTTTTGTTACAGCGGAAATTATTTTCAGTTCCCATTAAGTTTGATATTTTGGGATCCAAATTAAAGCAGTCATTAGGTATCAAGTGCAGATCCGATGGTCAGGGGAAAGAGAAGAGGAAACAATTATGATAACTAACCACTGAAAACACGGACATGCAATTAGTCTCAAGCAGTATAATGAGTCATGTCTCAATGTGACTCCATCAGGTCATGCCAGCACCGCAGCACCTTATGCTACTTTAAACACTGCTGCCCAGTTGGCAACTCTGCTTACTTTTGCAAGTTGGAACGGACTGCATAAACAGTGTAGGACCAGATCAGCACTTCTCATGCAGTAAGGATAAATAGGTAACCTTCAGCTATGTGAGTAAGTCGATCTTTTGACTCTTAAATTTGTCACCCAACCATTTCCTACCCATGAAAGGTGTGCAATAAAATGACAAATATGTGCAACCACAGGATTCAAAGCTTGTATTGCCTTTAAAGGTTGTTTTTTTTGATCAAGTTAAAATATTGAAACTTACTATTTTTCGTGGAACTCATTGGCAAAGGGTTAAAGGATTTTGGAGTTTTAAATTGGTTTTAAATACAAATATATATTATTCGGTTATAATTTAGCTTATTGTTGTTGTTGTTTTTTTTCAAAGCAATTAAAGCTAATTCAAAGTAAATTTATCTGGATGTCTTAGTCTTTCAACAGGAAAGTCTGCAGTTTGACCGGCCATTCCAACAAAAGAAGTTGGTATAAATCATCCCACCAAAGCTTTTTCTGTGTGTTTAGTGTTGACAGTAAGTAAACATCTGGCCAAATCTGGGTTTCTTCCAGGATTGACCTGTATTTAGCTCTATTCACCCAGATTTTCTGCCAAGTTGTTTTTATGACTTGTGCAGCTCCTTCAGTTACACTAGGGCTTTGTAGGCTTTCAGTCTTTAGTCTTCCACTTTATAATTGTGCACCAACACCGGTGGTAACATGCAAAACGCTGGTTAGGATGTAAGATTGTTGTGATGCCACAAATGGGGAGGTAATTAGATCCTGATGTGCCATGTTATGCAAACTTAAATACGACATACTGCTTGAACATTTTCGAATAATCAGATGTCTCTCATTTTTCCCAACAGCGACAAAAGTTCTTTGGAACTTCAAACTTTAAAAATCTGCCAGAGGTATAGATATTTCTTGCCTGTAAGTGTTACCTTGCAGATTTGGGTTAACGTCTAAAAACCTAGGCCCTGAAGCAGATGGGTATTCTGGAAGAGTCGCCAAACTTTCTGCAGTAGCTGGTTCCTTAAAGTCGCCAAATCAGCTAATTCTGCCACAGCTGTTTTGGAGGGATCCCCGTGCATTCGTTGTTTAATATAATATAATACGCATGTGATAAGAAAATGCAAACATGCACAAGTAGTACCCATGAAATTTATTAGGGAAAACATGATGTTAAATCATTAGAATAAATAGTTTACTGAGCTTAATGAAGCTAAAAATCATTTTCTTACTTCTGTGAGCTCCTGCAGCTCTTAAAACACATTTTTATGCATATGTTTTATATGGGTCTTCCAGTACATAAGAGTCACTGTGTTTTTATTGGGAATGTACAGTCAATTATGTCTAGTAAATTCAGGTACTGAGGCACCATTTTCACAGTTATTCAGCTTATGTTGGACTACCCACAAATAATTTAAATGAGGTTTATTGATTATAGGAAAATTGTTTTGTTTTGTTTTTTTCTTGTTACTCTATAGAATCAGAAGTAATATAAAATGAAAAAAACTATTTTTACATATTCTTATAACTATTCAAAACTGCCTCATTAATTACATGTTTGTAAATGAAAAATATACAATGAAATTAAAGTAAAATATTCCTCACACAGCTTTCTGGATAATATGTTTCATATTTATTACTTGTTTTGAAGGTCATTTTGATTTGACATACAAGCTCTGTTTAAATCCTTGTTTCTGTTGTTAATTTTTAAAGCTAAAAACCCAAGACTCAATTAAAGAAGTCTTCTGAATTTAAATCAAGCTCAGCTTTAAGGAAACCTGATGCAAATGACAGTCACCGGGCTTTTGAAATTGCTTTTTAGTTGCCAGTAGCTATGCAGATGTGGAATCCGTTAAAATAAGTTGCAAATGAGTATGTGTACGTCGTTGATTAAATTCAATGAGTCCAAAGGCTAAATAACATGTTTTAGGAATGCTTTTGTGCTATTGTAATGAAAGGCATTCCAGAGTGCAGCCTGCACTTCTCACATGGAGAAACAATCCATTAGTTGTTGGTTAGGAATTTCAGAGTACCAATAGTATGTGAGTGTTATATTCCTAGAGACATTTTACAAATATTGACACTATTGTCATTGTGCCATAATTATAATGTTTTTGTTAATTTCTATTAATATATTATTGTATCCTATTTTCAAAACTTCTTGTTCTCTATTTATTGGATCTCAGGAGTACTGTTCAGTTGTTTTATCTTTCCTAATCCTAACCCAATAATATTGCCAATACTCAACAAGGAATTGAAAAATGTTAACTACATTTGATTTAAAAAAAAAAAAATCAAATATAGAAATTCATTCTACTTTTTCATTTATTGATATCTGATACGATATCTTTCACAAAGTACGGTTAAACAAAGTCACATGATAACAACTCTGATTGTTGAAGTTGTCAAAAGTCTACCTGTACATTACTTAAGGTTAAAATTTTGAATTTTTGTAATTAGGGTGAGATGAAAACTTACAAACAACTGGCAGCTTATGCTATATACTGACTAGCGTATGTTTTCATAGCATATTTACAATTCCATTTCACATTTGGCCTTCATGATAAAAGCAGTGAGCTGACAGTAAAGAAAACATACCCACGGAAAGAAGGGGGTTGCACGTGGAGTCAGCCTTTCTACACAATTCTGTATATTACCTAACAGTTGGAGCCTGAATTTCTCATCTGTTGGTTTAGCTCTGCCTCATTGCACTAAAAACGATTCCCAGGAGTTCTGTTTTCAAGCAAGAAGCCAGGAGCATTGAGAGTTAGGAGTCCGTTAAGCATCAGTTAAGAAATTCCAGTATCGTGGCTTGTGTTTTGTTTAAGGCAATTTCACATTAGAAAGATAAACGCGGTTCACTGCATTCTAGGGTGTTGTGTAATAACAACATACACTCCTCCATATAATTAAACAAAACTACAAAACCACAAATTTAGTACATCTCTGTTTACTGCCAATGCAGTGAAAGTTGGAAGCATGATCACACCCACCTGACTGTGTAAATGAAATGAAGGGATTTAGAACAAAAAAAAAAGTGTTTTCACAAAGAGAGAATCGGAAATGAAGTTTTTTGTCTTAGCAGCTTTGTCATGTCAGGATGTATTTGCACAAATAAACTCCTCCACATCTGGGGGAACGTGGATGGATGCCACTTCTTTTGTTGCGGAGAGAAGCAATGAGTTAAAAAAAAATTCCATTGAAAATTATGGATATCTGTCATCTTCTGCGCTATGTTAAAAAAAAAAATGTCTTATTCATATCACAGGGATGGCTGAGGATTATCAGCTTTAAGATGGCATTTTTAAGGAAGAGTGAACAGTTTGAGCTTTGGAAAAAACAAAACCGCATTATCTCGTTTGGCTTCGTTTTGATATTTTTGTTATGGGAGAACAAAATACAGCAACACACCAATAAAAACACAATCGTCATATTTTAAAGAAGTCGTCTACTGAGATAAATCAGTCTCTCTTTGCTATGCAAATTAATTTCTCAGTGTTTTTTTCTTTAGTCACTTTGCTCAATTGAGTTCTGTGATTATTTTTATGGTCCTGTTGACAGCCTTGGGTTTAAAGACAAAAAGGTTTTGGCACTCTTTAGCTTTTTGTACACAAGTTTTTGTGGGGGTTTTTTTCTTCTTTTCTTGTTCCTAAGCTACTACTTTAATTTGCTGTTCATGCAACACTGTGCAACAAAAGGGCTTTGGATCATGCTGAGTTTTATTGTAATTGTTTTCTTCTTTTGATTTTCTTGAGTTAAAAAATAAAACATTCAAAGGTGTATTTTATTGCACCAGTAAAAGGACATATTTAATGAGTGTTTTCCACAATTGCTTGGAGTTCAACTCTATTAAGATTGTGGTACCAGCTGTTGCAGCTCATGCTCAGTCAGATAATAGACACAGATTCTTGATTGGATTTAGATCTTGACTTTCTACCACATGAATATGTTTTGCTTTTAAGCATTCATTGTAGCCCCGGCCTTATGTTTAGCGCCTTATGTTCATCCCAGTCTCAAATCTTTTGCAGTGGTTTTCTAACTACATTTATGATGCTGTTTGCTTCCTGATATTATTGTTTTAATAAGCAATTGAAAAATTGAAAACATAAAACAATTACGGTTTTAAATTTGGCCACAGGTTTGCTGCCCTCTGGTGGTATAAATATATATATATATATATATATATATATATATATATATATACCATCTTGTTAGGATCTAACATACACCCTTTCGTTATGGTGGGTTACTCAAACAAAACAAATCGTTTATGTAGACTGGAGGTCTTCAACTGCGTGGGGGTCGAGAAAGTATATTTTTTTTTGTGCAAAAGTTTTGGTTGATTAGACTTTATATTTATATTAACCCCCCCGCAATTTTTTCCACTAATTGAAATTTCTTTAAATACACATTAACATGAATTCAACACACTGTAGTAAACAGATAAATGGAGGCGTAAGATGTCTTTCAGTCATCACTGCACACATTCAGCGACACACAGGAGCTCTTTCAATTATATATATATATATATATATATATATATATATATATATATATATATATATATATATATATATAATTAGGGGGTCCCTGCTCCATTTCGCCATCAGTTTTGGGGTCCTTGGCCTAGACAATGTTGAAGAACCCTGATGTAGACCCAGGCATAAATTATTATTCTATTCTATTCTATTTTATTCTACACCTAGCAAATGCTCATTGTAACTATACTTCAGTGTTTTCATTGAGCAAAAAAAGGATTTTTTAAGACGTTTCCCTACAGAAGAGCACATTAGTTGGCCCCTTTTTCCGGCAGTGGCTAAGTCACTAGTGATGATTACGCTAAACTAGCAATTTATTATTATTTTTGATGTTACTAATAACCTAATGTACATGATTTTCTCAGTGGTTTGTCTACTTAAGTTTTATCCTGACTGATTTCCAAAATTATTAACATTGTATCAAAGGATTAATTATAGTCGCGAGGACAGTTAAAGAAGAAATACAAAACTTTATGCACAAACCAGTTTGCAATAAACACAGCACCTGAACTGAGACAGAACTTCTTTTCGAGCCACACAATAGGTACCTGCAGAACATGATGTGTAACAGCTATTGAATACCATATTTTAGAGTTAATTAAAATTGTTTACAGATATCTCTGTGCTCCTAAAAAATACAACAGTCTGTCACTACAACACAATCATTGCGCATTGTGTGTTCAGCCTGCAGTATACAATTTGTCCGTGATATTAATTTTTAAAAAATTGCAATTTTTATTTTTGTTTGCAATGTTATTCCCTTGTAAAAAAAAAACACTACACACCATCCTGATGCTAGGTGCATCAGAAGAGATGTTCTGCAAAAAGAAATTGGATTGTTACAATTCTGTTGATTTTATACAAGACAGTTGTTGGATTTCTTTTAAGTATTTTCAATGGTAAAAATGTCATCAAATCCCTGTCGTGATAGGTCTTATTTATATTGCTGAAGTTACTTTTACGGACCTAAAACCAATGTATATACAAATTTTGCTAAACTTTGAGTCATCCCATTGTTTTTATTGATTTATACACAAGTACACATATACTCAAACACAAACAGAACAGATGCAAAAAAAAAAGAAAAAAGAGAAGACATTCTGTTTAAAACAAAGGGAAATGATGTCACTTACTATTACCGCTACCACTACTACAACTAACACTCTTATTATTTATTGTTATTAATATTTTAATGCAGCAGGAAAATGCAAGTTTATGTAGCATCATTCACAAAATGCAAACTTTAAAGTAACTTTAAATCATACTTTCCGACATATTATCTGAATAAGGTATAAATTGGCAAACTGTAACAAAGTGCAGAGCTTCCGTTTTTCAAATTAATAAACTAATAACCCACTAATAAGAATGTATGGCATTACTTTAGTTTAAGTTAAAGTATAAACAATGAAGAGTAAAAAAAAAAAAAAGTCAGCTTTGCAAACAATTTTGGTTGATCTCTTTTTTACTTATTCGGTTATTGTATCATTGTTGTTAAACTCTAATTGCTTGTCAGGGTTACATGAGTGGGTTTGTTAGACTTAATATTTTTACTTCTGTAAATTGTTTAAGTTAACTTTTAAGTTGCGACAAACATGTATATTGAACAGATTAATCGAGTGTTGTTAGGTTTCTGTGTTGTGTTTTCCTGTAACTGCCTCTCACTGAGTCATATTTATGGTTGAGTCAATAAGCAATTAAGTCGAGCATTTCTGATAAAACGACTCCACCACATTCAGTGTTCAACACGATGAACTGTTGATTCTGTTTCCATTGTGTACAGATCTGACAAGTTCCAAAACTTATTTTTTTATCTCGCACAATGGCTTTCCGAAGTTGTCTTCTCCCTTCCTGACTTACCCTCCTACTCCTATAAAATCCTGAAAATTTTTACACTCCCAGAAAGTTTAACATTTCTTAGATTTTACGGTTACTTTGTCCTGGCTGCACTTATTATCTTTCTCCACCCATTCCTCTTTCTAAAGAAAGAGCGAGCAAATTTTGGGAAAATTGGAGATAACAAAGAAGCGACCTATAGGAATGAGTGAAAGGTGTGAAAGCAATCACTGTAAATGTGGGAACTTTACAGAAGGTGGCAGTCTTCCCTTTAAACTTAGCGCTGACAAAAAACAAATCTTGTGTCTTAATCTGTTTTCAACCCTCCTTTCCATACCTCCCTTCTTTTGGCTTTGATTGCAGTGCAGGTTTGAAGTAAAGCTTTCAGGAGCCCACAGGGATTTTATTTATTTTTTTTCTTACACCACGTTGAGTTAATCAAATAATCTAAATCTAAAGGTGGTGAATAAAAAACGCTGTTTGTGACAGTAAACTGTATTTTGAAATCGCTTTAAAGATCAATATCAAGGCAATATGTGACTGATTTATGTGTAAAACCATCATTATATTCGACTATTTAGCTGTAACTTTTCTAGAAAGATAAATAAGGAGATTGTGAAAATTACTGGGAAATTGTGAAACAATTGTGAAAAAAAAAATCCTTGAACAGTTGCTTTGTTGGTGGATGCTGTTAATTTTGCCCTGTCACCATTTCCTACGTTTTTGTCATTTTAGAACAATTGAAGCATTTTGCACCCAGCATGAGCCCTCCTAATCTCTGATGCCGAGTGGTAGTCTCTGACCCATAATAGTTTATGCTGTATTTTAAGTTATAATGTTGTGGTAAACGTTATGGTGTAGAAACAAAGTATATGCTTAAGTAAGCACAATTCTTTTGGACAAAACACTCAGTACTATAGATAATCAAAATATTTTATGGTTAAAATAAAATAAAATAAAATAGTGCAGAGCATTCTTTCTTCACTTCTGCTAACTGCGCAGGTCAAAATGCTTGATGCATCGGGTGAAGAATAAACACTGTTTAAAATGATGGCTGCTTGACCTATTCTGTATTTACTCGAGTTAGCGCCAGCAATGCTTCGTATTTAGGGAACATTACAGTGCTTTAAGTGGAAAACACACACATTTTTCAGCTCTCACTTTGTCTACTTTTCGTACTCTCACTCACACACAGGTTAAAAACTCATTCAAGCTCAGAGTTATTTTAGTTTGATGTCTGCATGCTTTATTTGGTATGTGTGTGCAATTTCAATGTCATATAGTTTTGTAAATGTATGTATGCGTAAGTGAGTCACTTTTGGTGTGTCAGAGAGAAATTTGCAATGAGTTGCTGCTATCTTAATAGTGTATTTGTGCACTATTGTAGTCTTTTTTGGTGTAAGAGAGAAAGATTTGATGTGTGCGCGCTATTTTAGGAGAATATATGGACAATTTCAGAGCTTTAACTATGTGTGAGTGGATCTATTGTGTCTTATGACAGAGACGAAAGTAGGTTTTGTCCTAAATGGCACCCCATATACACATTATGAATTGTATTTTATTCCATGGTATTTTAATAGTGATATGTGTTCATTTTGAACAACGTTTGCTAAGGTTATAAGTCCATGCTCTAGTCATTTTAGTGAGTTCTTAATGTGGAATGTTTTGAAAAAAGTTTTACATAACATTGAACCTTTAACTTACATAGTGGTGAAATATAATTTTAGCAATGCATATTACTATTTAGCATTAGCATTACATGTTGCAGTACATATTTAGTAATGCATCAGTAAATGTATTAAAAAATGCTTCATACTTTAGACTATCATATGTAATCTTTGAAAATACCTTATACCAGTCAAAGTGTTTAAAATAAAAAACCTACACCTTCCAATCAGAGAGGAAGGTTCAAATACACATTAAATATATTGTATAGTCAAAGAGCTCCAAGGATCATAAACCCACACCTCATTAGCCATTGCTTGTCTTTTATTCAGAGAGGAAACAACAGAGCTTTCACCTGACAACTTGACAGTTACATTCAGAATTTAAATCAAACACTGGGGAAGTAAACTACTTCCTGAACACGTTTGGTAGCCTAGCAACCCGCAGACAACCACGATGTTAATGGAGTTGAGTTCCTTTTGCTCACTCGTTCCAAAGCTTGCTGCAAATTGCACTGCTGCTGCATATTCTGCAAAAGCAACTTCTCTAAAGAGAAAGGGTCTGATAGTAAGAGGAGTATTAAGCATTCATTCATCAGATTTGGATTTTGTTGCATAATTTACCATATAAAGTTTTCCATATCAGGTTTCAAAATTGAAACACCTTTAGTCAGGGTATATTCAATTTTTTTACAACATGCATTCCTTTCGCAGAACAATGAGTATCTTAAGGAACAGCTAACACAGCTTGCTGTAGTGGTAGCACATTGGTTGTAAGTGACCAATGTAAAGTATGTATCTTAATAGTAAAAGATAAGTACAACAAATGAACCTCTAAAAGACTAAAAGTTGATTATGGAAGCAAAGTTTAAGAAATTTGGCAATCATTATTAATACTCACTGAAACTCTTAGGAGCTGACATAGCAAATTTAGCGGAAGAGCCTGGATACAAATGGTGGCCTCCTTAAGCTTGATAAGAAGTAAGAAATAGATTAGTAAATTTACTAATAATAATCGCCAGTCAACGTGACTAACAACTAAGGGAAGAGACATGGAATAAACCTTGACAACATTTAAATTGTGTGAATTTAAGCAATTTGGCTAAAAAGTGTAAAAAAATAGAAAATAAATTAAATACCTTTGTTTGGCTCCGGTGGATTTGATTTAGATTTAACTTCAATAAGTGTTTCGGTTAGTTTTTTAATTGTAATTTATGTCCAATAAACATATTAATTGATTGATTGATAGACAGATATATGTAAAGCAAATTTACCATGTTTCTGTTCCATATCAATATGTCATTAAGAGCAGCACTCAGCCTTCTGTTTTCCACTTAGAGCACTGTAATGTTCCCTAAATTACTTGTTTTTCAAACAACATCAAATTTATTCTTCTGTTATCAACCCAATATTGTGCATTTTATCATCACTGTAAGTGAATGTATTATCACATCTTTACTAATTACATTTTAAACGATGAAAAGGGAGAAAAACTGATCATTCTTGCTGGAAGAGCCTAATTTATTGTTTGTTGATTGTTTAATGTAAGCATTAATTATTATGCAAAAAGAATCTCTGCTATTTATTAATAAAGTGACAAGAAGGCATAAAAGATAACTTGATATGTACAAAGAACTATCTTCAGCTCTCTACAATAGCATTATCACAAAATAAAAAATGCTTGTATTAAAACGTTTAAGATTACAATTCGGTGATGTAATTTCCCAAAAATTGAATAAGTAATACATTTAAATAAATTATTTGAGTCTGGAGCAGAGAATCCAACCTTTCTTTGCAAAAAGAAACACAACAAGACATAAAGGATGATACATATTTTGCTCTTACTTTTTCCCTGAGGGTGCATGTATATGGTCTGTATTTATGTCGCATAACCGTTAAAATATTATTGTATTTTTACAGAAATTTTAGTTTCCTTTTTTTTTTTTTTTTTTTCAGAACAATGTCTAGGAGGCAGAACAGCAGACAAAGTTTTTCTTAAGTTGACAACTTGTGGCTGAAAACATTTTCCCCATAAACGTGTGAGAAAAAAAGCATGTTTGAATTCATATGTGTCTCCAGGTCACTGGCTAACTGATGAATAACATATTGCTTAACGTTTTTAAAATGTAATGACCTAAAATCCTTTAATAGTATAGGGAAACAGTCAATTCATATTAAGATAAATGTCTACAATACAACACTATGATCAGTTTTGTGTTTTGTGATCATCTAGGTGCATCTGGGTCCGTTCGCTGAAAAAATGCAGAGACAAATTCAGAAGGGGGGTGTCCACTAAAAGATTGAAAAAGTTTTGCTCCACCCGTAAAAAATTAAGAATGATTAATTCTTTAGTAATACGAATTAAAAACCATACAATCCGCAACTCGGAGTAACAGATTCAAAAAAAAAAAATATTTCAGACCAGTGTTACTAAACAATATCAAAATCTTCCTGCTCCCACCATAAAAATCTTATGAAAACAAAAACTTTAAAAAGGCTTGTTGCAAAAAAAGTCAAGGGGAACGAGTCAAAAAAAAAAGTTCCACACAGACGGCACACAGGATGGCACACTTCACTTTTTTGGCTCAGGAAACACCAGAAGTGACATTAATAGGATTTCTTTGCAGACGGCACAGCAAAATGTTGAACTTGGTGGTGCCTGTTAAGATAATAATTTCAGCTGCAAAAAAACAATGAAACTTAAAACTATTTAATTTTTCGCTCAGATTATTCAAAATTCTTCCCTAATGCACGGCCTGTTAGAAGTAATACAATCCACTTGTGACTGTATATCTCTGGGTCAGGGCTGTGCCCTAGTTTACATGCGAAAGCTGACCAAAGTCAAGTATCATTATAATTTAAGGATGTCTGCAGAGGTTTTGGCACTAATATAAATGCTACAAGACAAAGAATTGATAAGTTGTTCACTTGTTACCCAAGAATTTTCATTTTATAATAAATAATTTAGCAAATCTATTCAGAACTTCAATCTGATACCTCAGTTTTTCTGCTGCTGATTAACTTTCATCAGAATGAAAACTGCTCCTTAGCTGAGATTTAAATCAAACTGCCCAGTATAAACCATTATAACGTGCCGGCTTTTTCTGATTTGTTTTGTTCATTGGAGTCACAACTAAAACGAACCTTAAATGTTACAGATCAATCTACACTGCATGTTAAATTTAGCAGAGTTCAAGTGTCTTGATATGTTGCTCACAACATATGGGGAAAGGAAGTAGGAGATCA
>JAVLVB010000780.1:2971227-2985872 GCA_032876305.1 Orestias chungarensis | reverse complement strand
GCTCAGATTATTCAAAATTCTTCCCTAATGCACGGCCTGTTAGAAGTAATACAATCCACTTGTGACTGTATATCTCTGGGTCAGGGCTGTGCCCTAGTTTATATGCGAAAGCTGACCAAAGTCAAGTATCATTATAATTTAAGGATGTCTGCAGAGGTTTTGGCACTAATATAAATGCTACAAGACAAAGAATTGATAAATTGTTCACTTGTTACCCAAGAATTTTCATTTTATAATAAATAATTTAACAAATCTATTCAGAACTTCAATCTGATACATCAGTTTTTCTGCTGCGGATTAACTTTCATCAGAATGAAAACTGCTCCATAGCTGAGATTTAAATCAAACTGCCCAGTATAAACCATTATAACGTGCCGGCTTTTTCTGATTTGTTTTGTTCATTGGAGTCACAACTAAAACGAACCTTAAATGTTACAGATCAATCTACACTGCATGTTAAATTTAGCAGAGTTCAAGTGTCTTGATATGTTGCTCACAACATATGGGGAAAGGAAGCAGGAGATCAATTTATGGATTAGATTAGAGCCTGTAACCTGTTCATTGCTACATTCTGATACACAGAAAGCTGGGGCAAAGAGCCAAGGTTACTGCTCTATCTAGACCCCCATCCTAAACTATGGTCATAGTGACCTGAAGAATAGGCATGAGCCTAATTACTCTATTCAGCTTTCACTGAGGTGTCAGGATTCAGTTTTATAACTACTGCATCTTGAGAGAGCTCGATGCATGAAAACAAGTCAGCTAAGGTAAAGCATGAACCACTAGGATGGGAGACCCAAAGAGAAACAAATAAAGCACTGAAGGGATCATATATCCCTTCTGGCCTTAGAGCACTTTATAGTATACCAAAAAGAGTTTAGAGAGGTTTTTATTTATTTATTTTTAGCTCCCAGAGGATTAGAATTTTAAATCATGGTTAGACGTAAAACCAGCATCATGGAAAAATATCTTAGATCTTATACTGGTTTGTTTTCAAACAATCTGTCTAATCAACATGATTAGATTTTAATAGCGCAACCGCCTTAAAAGTCTAACTTACTCAGAGGTTTGGGGGGGGGGGTTGGTAGCAGTACCAGATCTGTCTTAATGAGCCATGGACAATGTGTGAACATGTCATGCAGCTCACATACCCCCTTGAGGTCAGAGGATGTGCAAATATGCACGACATTCTCTCACACAAACCTAAATACCTTTACTCCGAGTTGGCAGCTAGAGCTCTTATGTAAAATTCTGTTTGCAGTCTAATTTGCTGTAGCTCGCATGGTTATCTGGGAGCCCCTGGGAATACCAGAGCATGCATGAATTCAAGGCATATTACCTGAAAATCTGTAGAGGACGATCTTAGTGTACCACCTTATTAGCTCTTACATTCAGAGCACATATAAAAGAGAGCAGCAGATAGAGGCTAAACACAAGAACGAATTATCCCTTCATTATGAAATAGTTTGTGACACTCTTCACATTATTTTATTTTTTAGAGGAAATAAAAAATATATTTTATGGATACTAAACAAAGTGGTTATGTTTGAAAAGCCTCAAAGAAAAGAAGATACTCAAGCCAAGACAATATTGCACTTCAGTTCAAGAGATGTAAGAATATTTGAAGGATGAAATTCAGTAAATAAACAAAAATTAATCAATAATTGTGTCTTGTTTGGTTTTTGGTTTTCCTTGGTACAATTCCCATATCATCTCATACCCGCACTTTGCATATTTTTTACTTAGCGCTGCTGACAGACAAGAACTAACAACAAACGTTGCAAAGATTTAGAGCGACTGGAAAGTTCAGCACGGCATGAGCCACAGGGTTTCAACCACAGGGTTTCTGTGCTCCACATTAGGCACATTTGTCACTGTGTGACTTCCTGTAAGCATAGATCCTCCTGTTCACAGTCTCAGAGTCTGCCAGTCCTACTCTTCAACATCAAATGATAGTGAACAGTGTCTATCTTTACTAAACCCCATCCATGGATTTAAAGTGACTGACCGTAATCACTGGCTAAAACATGGCTGGAAATGTTCTGGGGATAACCTTTTCTCTTCTTCTTCTTGCTTCTATCATCCAAGGTAATGTGGTGCATTTGCACATGTGCTCTATGTTATGTATGTGATAAAACAATGCAGTGTTAAATGGCACTAATTTGTGTTGTATGTTGAAGAACACCTAATGTGGTATCAGCGCATTGATGTCACCATGTTATTAGGAAAAATGTCTAATAAACTAAGTTACGTTCCACTGAGGTTCTGTTGAGTTTATATACTTAAGTTATGAGAAAAACCATAACACTCTCACTTAGTTAATATATTAGCAATGGATTTAAAGTTGCTATGGACCTCTGGAGCCACAAGCTGCCTTTGAAAGATGCATTTTATTTGTGTGCCTCTTAGTGCACACCAACCTGTGTGTCTTTAAAACACAATAGATTTTTGATTAATCTCTTTCTTTACTTTCAACATTATCGAATCTACTTGACAGGAGACATGAATTTGGAGTTGTTCCTGAATCAAACATTGGAAGCTGAGGTGGGAGAAAATGTTACCATGCCTTGCTTCATGGAAAAAGCCACTGATCCCAAGATTATCAGCATTAAATGGATGAAAAATGGAGGAACAAATCTTGCCGTGTATAACCCACTTCACGGAAATCATTACTTTTGGCCTAATGTGACCATCCAAGTGAAGAGAGATTATGCTAATATTTTAGTAGGTTCATATCTACACCTTCCTTGGGTAAACAAATGGGACAGTGGGAATTATACCTGTGAGGTTGCAACGTTTTATTCAGGATCTTTTACCAATGAAACAAAGTTGACTGTCAATGGTAAGTGTGTTTGCTTATCTTTAGAAAAAAAAAGGCTGGATGCTTTTTTACACATTTTATAATGTATAACCTTTGTCTTTGATTTCTAGTGTATCTCTTACCCCATCAGCCAGACACTAAAACCTTTATTTTATTAGGAAGTTATGATAATGTTAGTGTAGGAAGACAGATAACAATGTCTGTTTTTATGTGGGCTGGTACTGAATCACCCATTTTATTGTTTATCATTCTTACTTTGTTAACCTCAAAAAATTTCTCCCCAGACAAGATCGAAGTCTTGTGTGATTCAGCTAAAGTTGTTGAGGTTGACGTGGGAGACAACGCTACAATTCGATGTACAGTCAACTCCATTGCAAAGTACACGTGGACCAAGGTAAGGTAAACATGGAGACACAAAAAAGAACAAATTAGAAATATAAGAGTTTCAGGTTGCCCTGAAATATTAACCCAGACAGAAAATTGATTTTAACCAATATTCTTCTTTTGGTTCAATTTGCAATATGCAATTTATATAAAAGATGTTTTCCGTGTTTGGAATGTTCCCTTTCAATTGCAGAACAACTACTCTGTCAAACTGAACCATAGTCAATACAACAAAATGTAGATATCAATCATAAATTAAAAGAACATTTCTTCAGCAAGTTGTAACAAAACTGCCTCTCTATGTCGCTATAAAAGTTTGTAAAACGTTGCCTCAATGTATTATGATGTACATAAGCAGCTACATTACATAAGTCAAACAGGTATTTTCTAATGCTGCTGCCACTAGTCTTGTGGAGCTGCATAAGGGAGGTGTGCTCTGTGGGCCTGGAGATCAGCTGGGGATTAAATATCCAAGTTCGACTTTTGGGGAATTAAGCGATGCTTTGCAAGAGCAGGTATCAAGTCACCCTGAGAATATAAGCCAACAGAGACACAGGTTTTAATTAAAAAATGGTGTCCACAATATTTTAAATGGCTACTTATTTCTTATTGCACGTCTATTGATTGTGACAAACATCTTGAGCTTCGTCTGGTCCAGCTAGTTTTTTAGCAATGTCACCCTAATTGACAATTTTAGCCTTGTTTCATGGAACACATGGAGATCTCTATATCAAAAGGAAGAATTTCTGAGTTAACACCAGTCACTATGGATGTTACAAAATCTTGTGGCATTAAACGTTACAATATTAAAACACCTCAATATCCCCCAACAAATTACAGTCGGCCTGGTAAAACTTTAGCTAGTTCTATTTTGCTTTAGTCTATATCTCATAAGACAAAGGGTGCTTTAAGTTTTTTAGATATTTTAGATTTTTTGTTTTAAATTAAGAAAAGTCGTTTTTGAATTGTTGTACGTTGTATGATGAAATTTAGTAATAGAGTCCTGCTGGTTGACAGCACTTAATCAAACAAACACCTCTTTTAAATTGTATGACCGCATTTTTGGTACCTGATATTAAACTGACATTGTAACAGGCATATACTGTTAGAATTCTGTGATCTCTGTTTAAACAACTTAGATAAGCCCTTATAATAATGAAGCAGCTTTATAAGGTTCTGATTGATTTATCTGATATATATAACAATACTTGAATCATTTGGAAGGAAATCACAAACAGAGTGCATTTTTTGTTTACATTTTAAAATAATCCAAAGACATTTGTCAACATAGAACACTGAAGGTGCTAAGTTGACCTTTTTAACAAAGGGTCTATATAAATACACAAAGATCCTGATCTTGCTGCAAAGTTGCAAAATAACAGCAAAGTCAGTGTTTTACGGTGAGCTTGACAAAAACAGGATCTTGGAAAGTAAATTGAAGCAAAATGCACTATAAACCCAATTCATTACCACTGGTTCTGTGAGAGAGGTGTGTGGGGGGGGTAAACTTCCAGCAAATAATCGTTAATGGTGTGTAGAAGGATAACCAAAATGTTTGCATTAGTCATACAGTTTAATATCAAGTTTGTGTGGTAAAAAAAATGTGTTTCATTATATATTGTAAGCATCTTGTTTTGAGTGTAGATGCAGAGTCACTGTTTTATAACACAAGGTGTTTTTATTCTAAAAAAATCTATTGTGTCCTAGAACAATGAGACAGTGTCAGAAAATCCATTCCTGGAGCTCTGGCAGGTGACAGAAGCCCAAGCAGGAGTTTACGAGCTGACAGTCCACGCAGGAGACAAAGATCTGAATAAAGATTTTATCATCTCTGTGCTGACTGCAACCACCACTTTAAGGACAGGTGAGCCTCCCCATTTCTTTGCCGCTACCTGCCGCTTTCTGTCATACTCAATTTCACCAACTCCTCAGGGATGGATTAACAATCTAACACTGGGTCAAATAGACAGAATGTCTTAATAAACTGCATTAAATTAGAAAGTTGATTCTTGAACTTTTATTATTATGCCTTGGCTCACACAGTCGCGAATTTAATTAGCTGAAAGGGATAATGAAGATTCACAGGTTTTAAAGCTGTCAGCCAATTTATGGAGCTGTAACTGTGAATAGATTGAGAGATGAAAGCAAACAAACCAGATTTTTTTTGGGTTCAAATCAGTTCTTCAAGTAAATGCATATGAGAAAGAAACTGAGACCAGGTTATACAGAACTCACAGGATTTAATCCGTCAACAAAACCACTACGCTTTTTAAACTGCTGTAAGTTGCTGTGATAAGATGAAGACATAAGGTCAACATGTCATAACATGCTTCTTCCATGAGAATGAGTAACGAGAGAAAAGCCACATAGATGTCAAGTTCCTTCCTGTCCTTCATCTTCACTTTCAAACCACAGAAACAAACAAAAGCACGGAACAAGGTGAGAGCACAGTCTATTGGACAAAGTGAAGAAGTACAGCAAAAAGCAGCTTAAACACAGTAATTGGTGCTTGAAAGGAAACTGTTGTAACAAATTACTCTGTTTCACAACTTCGCAGTGCATCACACTGATTTTGGGGCCCTCTATTTCAGTCAATGTTGCTTGTTGATCATTCACCCACCCACAATAAACTCAATGCAGCTCTTTAAGTGTTCCTTACCTTCTATTGACAGCCTGACATGTCATTACACGTGTATGTGTTACATGTTGAAATTATGCCATTGCTTTATCTCTAAAGGTAAAATAATCAAAAACATAAGTAATACCAATGCAATAATATTATGAGTAAAGTTAATGAATGAATGATGAATCATCTCCAGGGTAACACACGTGGTTTTTAATCTTAAATGGGAACACATCTAGCTACAGCAGTGGCCTGGGTTTAATTTTTTGAAAATTCCAACATTTTGGTTAAAAAAAAAAAAGTGCAACAGCAATGTGCAGTGCAAGAACAACAAAAACATGCAAGACTTAGACATGTAAAAATAAAAAATCCAATCGTACAAAAACAGAAAAGTTCTCCTTAATAGGCAGTGGCCCCCCTGATCACATGCTCAGTCCTCTCTAAATCTCAAAGAAAATAAGGCCACTCAGCTGGGTCAACTGGCAGAGCTGATGATGATCCATGGTGAGAAGTGGACGTTGTGATGGAGGTAGCTGAGGAAGTAAACAAAGAAAAACAATGACTAAGAAACAACGACCAATAAAGACATCATATTACAGTTTTGGACAGAATTATTCATCTCAGAATGTTCAGCAGTACAATGTGCAATTCGTTTACCAGGTAGATCAACTGCGGTTGAGGATGGAGATGGACCTAAGATTTAAAAAAACAACAACAACAGCGTGCCATGTTAGATGTAACGTAATACTTGAACATTTCTAAAAAAAATATTAAAAAGTAGAACTGAATAAGATAATTTTACAATTGTAAATGGTGTTTTGCTGTTAATTTATCAGGTAGATTATCTGTGGTTGCAGACACGGGGTTGATGTAAAAATAAAAAATAAAAAATAAAAAGCTTCAAGACTCCCAATTTCACATGTTTGCCGCCAACCCAAGCACCCCCCCCCCTCCTTTAGCGTCGACATTAACGTTTGCTATCAAACATTAGCAAAAAACAAAACAAAACAAAACAAAAATACACAGAGCTCACCGAGAAACAACTCAATTAAAGTTAAACATACACAAATACCAACATGTTAATGTTAAGAAATGAACTTCTCTTGTTTTTAACTAGCTACCTAAAAACTCGCTAACTTGCTAACTAGTTACTTGATAATCTCTTTGATAAACATTAGGCTACCATGCAAGCCAAGATTCAAACATTCCTCTATCTCGGCATTTCTTCTCCTCTTCTTCTTATTTCTTTTCTCTGCCCCTGACGGATACGTCCTTTTTTGCGACATTGTTTCGCCTAACCACCTGCGTAAACTTTTCTTTTTTTCTTGGCAGGACGCTCCGGTACATTGAAAGCCGTTTCATTCAAAATTAAATAAATATTTCCATCCATCCATTGTCTGTACACCCTTGTCCCTATTGGGGTCGGGTGGGTCTGCCAGCTGTCAACGGGCGAGAGGCAGGGGTACAGGTAGCCAGTCCATCGCAGGGCAACACGGAGACATACAGGACACACAACCACTCACACCTAAGGACAATTTAGAGTTCCCAATCAGCCTGTCAGTCATGTTTTTGGAGTGTGGGAGGAAGCCGGAGAAAACCCACGCATGCACATGGAGATCATGCAAACTCCTTGGAGAAAGACCCAAGACCCAAGGTGGAATTGAACCCAGAGCCTTCTTGCTGCGTGGCAACAGTGCTACCCACTGCGACACTGCGCAGCCTTAAATAAATATTTCATGACATAAAATTAAATTGACATTTAAAAGACATTTTAAAAACAATTCTGAATTTATTCAAAATTTTCCACAATATTCATTAAATTTAATTTCTTGGGGATATTAATTTGTTTCACAAAATATTTATTTATTTAATTTGGAATGAAATTGCTTTCCATACCAGTGCAGCGAAGCTTATTTTCTCCAGAGCATAGGCAGCAAGAATCACTAGGTTTACACCAGCAGCACTCTGCTGAAATAGTTTTTGTACAATAATATATGTATATAGACATCACCAATTCTACACTGATGTAGAATTGGTGATGAAAAAAATAATACTTTTTTTAAACTGCTCTTGGGGGCCCCCTTGGGGCCGCCGCTCTGTTTGCTTATGCCTTGGGCCGTCTCTGAATCAAATATACACTAGTCCTGATTTTTACATATTATAATGTGTGAACATTTAAAAAAAAGATCATAAGTACTGACCTCCAGAGGTAGGTAGTGATTATGTTGCCTGTGGACAAAGTAAGATTTCATTGTCACACATTGTATTCATTCTTTCAGAAAGATTTATTCCTTTAAAATGTGTTTTTTTATTATATGTGTGGCATGGCAGAAGGACCCAAGGATTCAGCCGACACAGCTAGGATAATTTAAACAAGGATTAACTGAAAAATCCAAAATGCAGACAAACACATACAAAATACAGGGACTTCGCAAAACTAGTAGCCTGTCAACGAAAAACAGGTTTCTGACCGTGCGAGCAAAACAGGTTCAAGGGTCAGGCGTGATCAAGTCCAAAAACAGAAACAAGGTAAATGTCCAGAGTATCAGAATGGAGAGATGTCTAGAGGACAAGGCAAGGCAGGAAAAATCCATGATACACAAACAATAACACAATACATGAAACGCTGGACATCACTAATAATTTCCAATACTATAGCATCTAGATTGGGGAAACAGCCAGAAAAAAAGGTGCAAATGATAATAACCAATAGGTGGACATGGTTCATCAGTCTGGGTGCAGAATTAATAATAAAAAACCTAGTCTAGCTGCCATGATCATGGCATATATGTAAACCACCAACACTTATATCCTTGGAAAGATGTATAATATCCATAAATCCATGTTTTGTTTTTCTTCTATAGCTAGGTTTTGAAGACTTATTTCTACTGGTTTCATTTTACAGGGAAAAAAAAGCATGTTGAGCTAAACAGCCTTTTCTAAGTTGCAATTAGATATATATTTATGAGTTGTAGTCTATTGTTGTTCCTCCTCTTGTCCACTGACTGCCTTAGATAAGCATGGATGGATGGATGGATGGATGGATGGATGGATGGATGGATGGATGGATGGATGGATGGATGGATGGATGGATGGATGGATGGATGTGATGAATGTTAAGGTGAATGTGAAAATCATTTGTTCCCATGCTTGTGTTATTAAAGATATATAGCTTTTGTTTGTTATTGTTTTGTTTATATATATATATATAAAGGCTCATTCAATATTTTGTGATTCCAAAAATATTTTAAGGTAATAAACATGACCTCATTTGTCTTAATGAGCCAGTTCTTATGTTTTATTCATTGTTTTCCACTTTTTAGATCCAACAGAGTCTAGTCGGGGTCCAACCGATCCACCAACCTCCAGCACTGCAGTATCGTTAGCCACCGCACTTTCAAAGGATATTAATTGCTGCACTGAAGCAAGCTCCAGTACTATTACAGTCCCGGCTACAGGGCATGTAACACCTTCAACAACTTTAGCATCTGTTTGGGTGTCATCGTCCCCAAACACCCAAACCATCAGTAATCAGCTACTCCATTCTACCATATTGAATAAGGACCTGGCAGAAATCAGATCAACGAAGACATTGACCAGTGATGACACGAAGGATGACTCCCTGACAGCAGAGAGTAAAATTCAAAGTACTGAACACCCTGGAACAACTTCAACTGGCAGTGCTACTACTGATGAGATGTTAGAACAAGGTAACACATGATAAATCTTGTTTATTTTAAAAGCGGTCTAAGTTAATGTACTAGTGTTATATTACCAGTCTCCAACTGGGAATCACATATTCTTTGTTTGTTTGTTTTTAGCCTATTGTATTCTGAAAGTTTACGTTTTTTTTGGTTTTGCCTTTGGAGACGTAATCAAAAGCTTTAAATTTGTTATCAAGGTCAGGCCAAAGGGTCAGAAGGTGAACAATAAAAATAATATAAGAGCAGCAAATTATTAAAATATTAACACATGCGCTAAAGCAAAACCCCTAAGAGTAACTGCCGTTCATTTGTCTTTACCATCTACAAATTCCTCCCATGTGGGACCTGAATAGACTCCAGCTTTCTTAGCCTCTGGCTTTATACGTTGTTAGGTGGAAAACTCATTAGACAGAAAATCCAAAGTTACTCCACAGTCCAGGGAGGCAGTTTCAAGTAATACTTTTCGCCCTCAAGGTTAAAAGTTTTGTATTATAGTGCGGCAATGATACAAATTTTTTCTGTTGCTGCCTGTGTCCTCCAAATAATCTTCTTTATTTATGCAATATGCTCCTCAGATAGCAAACGGAGCCATGTGCTGTCTGTGTTCCTCATCCTTTTGTTGCTGCTATTGATTTTAGTGGTTGTCATTCTTTACAGTAGACAACTCATGAAAAACAGGTAAGCTATTCTCTTTCCACAGCTCCATGTACGCAAACATGTGTAACAGACACGAAAAAAGCAAATAAATTTTGAACTGCAACTCCCTTCTGCTTTTTAATGGCCAGCGAGGCCATCAATCTTTACCTTCGCTCTCATACTTTTTACAGGATGGACCTTCCACCTCCGTTCAAACCTCCTCCACCTCCAGTCAAGTACATAGCAGCTGGACAAAGTGAGACCCAGCTATTCCCCACTGCGAGGTGCAACTCCGTATCAGAAACTGCGAGACAAATTATCATATAACTGAACGTTAACTTGTCTTAGATCTCTAAGGTGGTCTGCTTAAAGGAGTTTTGTGCAAATAAAAAATATATTGGCGTTATTAACATGTATGTAACATTAACATGTCTGTCTGTCTGTCTGTCTGTGTGTATGTATGTATGTATGTAGATATACATGTATACATTCATACACACATCAGTACATACCAGATACATGCTTTATAAGATCAGGACTGTGTATCCTTATGGGATCAAATGCACACACAGCCCCACAACCTTTATTGGCACCTATTGGAGGAGTCAAAAGTCTCAAAGAAATTACTCCTTTAATTGCAATTAAATCATGTCAGTTAAACATTGCTAAAGTTCTAAAACTTCGTGCCATTGTGTAAAAAAATTAATCAGTACATACATCCATTGGCTCTTTGATGACAGGATCAACCTTTACTGTCACATTTTAAATCCATTTTTAGGTATGCATTCATATAAAAAGACTGTAATTTGTGTTATCTTGTCAGTCAGAGGTAATATTTTAATTCTTTGTACATAATTACTTCCTATCTAGACCATCTATTGAGTTTATCAGCCAGAATCTCTGGACAACTACTTTGGCTTTAAAAACAGATATGTATTTCACGTTATTTCCACTAGATGGGGAAATTTTATGTACTATATATTCAATTCAATTTATTTATATAGCCACAATTTACTAGAAAATCACAGCTAAAACTCAATGAATAAAGGCAGTTCTCTTTTACGATAAAGTTTAACTCCTCCTGGAACAGCTTGCCAAGATGATAGCTTGCGTTGTGTCATTAGTTTTGCAGCAATCCCTTACACTGTGCATGCATGCAGAAACAGTGGAAAGGAAAACACTTTAGTTTAACAGGAAGAAACCCCCCAGCAGAGGCTGGCTTGGTACAAGCGGCCATCCGGCCAAACAAACTGGGGGTTTGAGAAGACAGAAAACACAAAAAGGAAGTAATATAGGTGCACATACTATGTTAAAAGTAAGAGTTAAACACTGATAAAATCATTAACAGTTGAAATAGTAGAAACTGATAAAGGTACAGCCAAGGAGAATTGTCTCTCTGGACTGACTTGAATGTCAAGCTAACAGATATTCTAAAACTGATTGTCGACTTATGCAAGTTTTTTCCAAGCAGCTTAAGGCCTTTTCTCAATATATGAAGATTTACACAGATCTAGACTTTTTGTTGAAAAGTCGCATAGTGAAAGTAATTCCTTTTTACAAAATATACTTGCACTTATAGAGAATTGTATTTGTTTTACTGTTTACCGAAATTCTTAAAAGGGGTAAAAAGAATGTGAATAAATATGCTTTTTTTTTTTACTATGTAAATTTTATTTGTGGTTTGTAAGTGTCAATATTTTTATTTGTATTTTTTAAAAAATTGTTGTTGTTGTTCTGTATATTTGGACAGGTGTATTGCCGTAATATTTTTGTATGCTTGATGTAATTAATTTACTGACCTGACAAAAGTTGTTAATAAAATAAAGTAAAACGTTATGTCTGAACTGGTTGAACACATTTTTAAAAGCCCATTTATTCTGTACCAAAAAAACACTGTGGTACCCGTTCCTGTTCCCCTGTTCACGCTGTATTTTGACCAGGACACCAGTGTCATTGTGGTCAATGTGTTCACAAAACTGGGCTGAAATTACAAACCAAAGTTTCTTTAACTAAAATAATCACCACATTAACACCTCCCAGCCCAAATATTCTAGAAGTGATGAAGGACATAAAGACAAAATGCCAGTCAGAACCAGAAATACACGCATCATTAGCATGCACGGCATATTATTTGGTTCTTCAATTATCTGTATTTCCCTGGAATTTTTTTTCCCTGGTTTGTGCATTTTTAAATCCAACCACACTTATCCACTTTGTGGGAAGCACCATTACCTATGGCAGCAAAACAGCATAAACAGACGACCACTATGTTTGATATAGGACTTGTAAGTTGAAAGTCCATAGCTTGACTATGAACCTTTACCCAGTAGCCATTTTGCTTGTGAGCAGTTTTACATTTCCACAGGAATAAATCTACTTATTAATTAGTTCAAATATTAACCTTTAAGAGTATAACAAACACATCATCATAGACCAAAAGGTTTTTTGCCAATTGACCATCAGAACAGGAAATCCTTTAAGGGGTTTCATAAACATAATGTTTTAGACTCTTGAAAGAAATACCTTTGGTCAAGGGACTCTAAAGGTGGATTATAGGGTTGTTTATTTGGATATCTAAAAGTATTCTAAACATATTCTCACAGTTCCTGACTATATTTGTTTGTTTGTTCAAAGAGAAGGAACATAAAATTTGTGTTTTCTGTTTGTTTGTTGGTTTCTCGCTCAGCATTCAGAATAAACATACACATTGTTCACTTATTAGAAGAACAGAAGTTCATGAGGTTACCTGACATCATGCGCAGCTACAGCAAATATTTGCAGTGACGTGACGGAACGCTTTAGTGACCAAAGTAATAATATTTTTTAATATGCAACCAGTAGCTGAGGGGACAGAGTGAAAAGAGGACTTATAGTTTAATTTAACATTGCACAAAAATGTTGCACTCCAACATAGGTGACAAAAAACGTGACATTATTCACCTCTCTAATAAAATAGATCTTCTTATTTATGGTTCACAAATAGTCTCAGTATCATTCTGTAGTTCCAAATGAATTTTCTATCATTTTTATGTCATTTGGTAAATATAACAAATTATCAGTGAACACAGCAATGATTTATGTTTACTGAAGAGATTTATTTTGCCTAAGATCTATTTACTCAAAAGTTTCAGCTGAACACTTTTTTTGTGCCTTCTTGTTACGAAACATCCATCTAGTTTTTTTCCACACTCACTCTACAAACTTAGCTGACAGGGAATTTGAACCAACGATTACTGTGGCAGTAATCATTGGTTTAAAGATGACTGGAAGTGTACAACGGATGGTCTTCTCTCTTCTAGTCCTTGCCTTCATTATTCAAGGTAATCCAATACACATGCACAATATTGCAGGGTTTTCCATGTGTTTAATTATCTCTGCCATAACAATTGGTGAAAGGTTTTTATTTGATTTGATCTGACTGCATCCTAATACTGATCAACCTTCACTAACAGTTTTAAAATGCGTTAGATTTCCGTCTTCTCTCGACAGGAGCATTGCACTCTGAGCTGTTCCTTCATGAAACAATGGAAGCTGAGGTGGGGGAGAACATTACCATGCCTTGCTTCATGGAAAACGCCACTGATCACAAGATTGTTAACATTAAATGGATGAAAAATGGAAGAGCGAAAATTGCCGTGTATAACCCAGTTCACGGGCATCATCACTTTTGGCCTAATGTGACCATCCAAGCCAAGAGAGATGATACAAATAATGTAATTGGTTCATATCTACACTTTCCTTTGGTGAACAAATGGGACAGTGGGAATTATACGTGTGAGGTTGCGACGTTTTTTTCAGGATCTTTTACCAATGAAACAAAGTTGACGGTAAAAGGTAAGTCTGTGTGCTTTTTTATTGTTATTTTTTTAACGTCTTATTATAATGTGAATGTTTTGTCATTAACTTCCAGTAAGGAGTATGTTCCTCCATCAGCCAGACATTATAACCAGATTAATTTAGAAAGACGGATCATTTTTACGAGGGCTGGTTTTGACGTCACGGTTTTATTCTTATTAGGACGTTATGTCCAGGTTAATTTAGAAAGACAGATCAAATTGTCTGTTTTTATTTTGGCTGGTAATGATGTAACAATTTTAGTTTTACTAGAACACTCTTGTTTTGTTAACCTCAAATTTGAACCTGTACCACATGCCACCTGACCATGGAAGACTTCTAACAAAGATGTTGTTCGTTTGGTCATTATTTGTATCGCATTACTAAAACTGACAGCTAGAGCATTAATGGAAATGCTGACATATTATAAAGAAGAGACAAATAATTTGCATTACTTAAGATGAGGCCCAAATTTGAACCTGTATTCTCTTGCATAAGACCATCCCCCAAGACCAAAAAAGTTCAGACAAAGCAGCCCTAGAAAATCTGAACTGGGAAAAAGCGCCACCTTGTGCTGAGAATGCAGGGACAGCAAAAGTATTGGTTATACAACGATCTGGTAAACTTTAATAACATGTCTGGG
>JAVLVB010000780.1:2905633-2964263 GCA_032876305.1 Orestias chungarensis | reverse complement strand
ATATATATATATATATATATATATATATATATATATATATATATATATATATATATATATATATATATATATATATATATATATATATATATATATATACATCTGTCTTCATTTTAACAGACAGATTAGTGAGGGTTCTATTGTGTTTATTGTGAAAATGATTGTCATCTTTGCTTTTGGTAGCTTTAATAGGAGCTCTGGCATTGGTATGTCTGGCCTTGTTTATCTCCATGTGTCTCAACATCATCTTCTACATGAGACACAGGAACACTTTGTGCAAAGGTAAATTAAAAGTGTTTCATTTTTACACATTTCTGTGCTTTTTCTATAACAGATACATGGTAAATGTTTTAAACTGTTGCCCTTTTTTCCTTAAACAGAACCACAAAGGTGCTGCCATCCACACAGTTCGGAAGAAGAAACGTATGTATTTAATGTAATTAGTATTGAAGTTATGCTTAACTTTGCAAACTACAGTTCAGTTCACACCTATTGAGATGTAGTAACCAAATATCAAGAAAACTGGTCTTTTCACATCTCACTGCAGCGTATCACAGATTGAAGGGCGATACGTTTGTGAAGTCAGTCATCAAGAAGAGCAGGAAAATCCCCATGATCATCATGAGCAACAGGAAAATCCAATCTACGGCAACATCAACACAGAACGACGTGGTAAGCGCAAACGTTAAATCTAAAAGGGAAAATCTGTAAATGTGCTTATCGTTGTTTGACTCGACCTATAAGAAAAAAGAATAGCTTCATATAACCCCTGAAAAGCTGTCATATTTTGTGTGAAAAGTGTGTATTTCTTTTCACTTTTCACAGTCATCATTTTACAAACTCTGAGCACAAAACAATGAACAAATTGTATATTTAGTTGCCTGACTAGAAAGTAGGGTGTATTAGTACTGCATGGATACTGAAAGTAATATCTGAACGATTCAGGGAACTTTTAGTTATATCTACATCTAATTATGAAATTATCAGTAATACAATAATAGGACTGGTCAAACCTAAATTTGATTATTCTATGTTAGAAATATCTTTAAAACACAGCTTATGATTTTAAAGTTCTTTATTAGTGCGTGAATGTGTTTTGTTTGCCTTAAGACATTCAGACAAGCATAAAAAGTTTGATCAGTTATCTGCACTGATCATATGTTCTCTAAAATCAGCGAATTAGTTGAACGAAGGATTAGTGAAGAGAACGGCTCGTGTGTAAACTGCCGATGTCTTCAAATGGCTGCTTTCATAGCTGGCATGATAGTAGTACGTCATATGTAGACAACCACTTGACAAATGTGTGTTACGACAGGTTCTTCAGAAGTCTGCTACGAGACGATGTCCAGGCAGCTCAGTAAAGATTTTCTGAAGGTAACTCCGCTTAAGGATCTGTTTCACTTACAGGAGATCATCTTATTATTCAGATATTCTTTTATATATGGATCTTTATTAATATGAAAAAATTAAGTCATAGTTGCTTATATGTAAGGCTGCAGAGAGTCATTAATGAAAAGCAACATGTCTTTGGTATCCCATTTGCATTGTGTTTTTGCATACATACTGATAATTTGTAACGATGCTCAAAATTTGTCAGGGCTTTGTTAATTCAATTGAGCAATATTGGGACACAGCATATGTTTCTTCAACTTCAAAATCGCTTCCTCTGTAGTTGCGCTGCCATCAAAAGACTGACTCGTACTGGCCTCACCGGAGTTTCTTTTGCTCAGAGGCGCTTCAAGGTGACCGATACTCTTTCTCTTTGTAGTTTCTTCACCAATGGCATTTTGCTTAGATATGAATGTTTTATTTTGTTATCTCTCTGCTAACAATCAAAGGGTGCATGTAAGTGGTTTTTTTCAGCTAGTATTGTTCTTTTGTTGCTTTACTTAAAAATGTAATATAACATAATTGCTTTTTTGTTTTTTATTAGTGTGCAATCAGTAGAAAGATGGATCATAGTCTCTGATATTAAACCTTAGATTTAGCATGAAGTAACAATTGTAGTATGAACAGCTTCTTTTTAGATTCTATTAGCTCGATTTTTGACATCTTCAAAAGTATTTTCGTTATTAAAAACGATTTTTGGATTTGAGCATATTTCAAAGTATGTATGTAACCACAGAATATAAAATGTCTTAGAATAAAGTAATAGCACCTTTTACATATTGTAGAAAATAATATGCTACTAAATTCATGCATTTATATGATACCTAGATCCATTTATGTAAGCCACAATTCAGATAATACAAAAAAAAAAACATTTAAAAACACATGTAACTTAATAAGTACCTCAGCTCACATTTAAAGCATTAGAATGGAAAATTGATTTATTTTCAAATTAGCAACACGTCGTTACCAAGGGTACCGATAGTGAAGGGGCTGTGAGTTTGGCAAACATTTTGTAGTTTTAGCAGAACACATTTGCCTGTGCTTTTGCTCAGAAACGGCCTTGGAAATAGCTACATTGATTATTATTTTAAAGCTTTTGCAGCTAAGCGTAAACAGCAGTAATGCGGTCAGAACAGATCCAAGACAAGCATGTTGAAAAGGAGGCTCTGTAGATTACAGCAAAAATAATCTGTTTGTAAAATGCAAAAAATGAATAAAAACATTACACACAGGAACTGGGAGGTCAGAGTTCATCTGGATGCTGGTGTTTTCATATGTTTTGTCCTTCTTTCCATTCAGAAGTAAGGACCTAGTTATGTGCATGTGAAATTACAAAATGTACAAGCACATCAGTAGAGACCACGCTGACATATTTGGTTTCAGAACGGAAGGCTGCTAGCATCTCCGACATACATTGTGGTCAGCGAAACAGCAAACCAGTGAACACACTTGAGAATAAAATATTCTAAAAATAAACTGGACTAGCTCTACAAAAATAGATGCATGTTTGAAACAGAAAAAAAAAGAAATGTCTTGCTTTTTTTTTTCTTTCCTTTTCTAAAACTAGCCTTCAGAGTCTGACCTGAATTACGCCTCTCTGGATCTGAAGATTGCAAAGAAGCATAAAAAACACCGTCACCTGAAAGGCCAGGGAAAAGGACGCCACAAGCAGCAGGATCTGCTGCTAGACCACCTGAGTTGCTCCTCAAATGCTTTCCTGGAAGTGGACACGGAAGTGGAAGCTCACTTGCCGCCCAGAGACACTGGATTGATGGTCTCGCATAGCAGCATCTATCTCAACAGCCAACAGATCGCCCAGGAAGCAGAGGATATGGGAAGAGAAAGAGGCGTCGGCATGGAAGGGGAGAACGCAGGATGGAATGGTTCACTACAGAATGGGGAAGGAGGGAGAAACGAATGGAACGATGGTCAAGGAATTGTGAAAAGAGAAGATCCCGATGATAACAACGGGAGCATATGTGTCCGGGATTCAGAGGTAGAAACTATTCAGAGCTGCTCGGATCGAGTCACTGACAGCTTTAGTCACGATTCTGATTTACAAGATATTTAAGTGGTACATTTATTTTCTTAAACTTTTCAACATGTGCTCTATAAAACATGAAAAATGGCTATCTATTTCATAAGGATACACAGATACAAAAACAACTGAGCTTATATTAATATTGCTGTTATGGTTTATTACTGATATTTACTGATATTATTTAGATATATGCATATATGTATTTCTGCTCTTTGAACACCATTTACAAACAAATCTCCCACACCATTGTGATTGCTTCTATGGTTTAGTTAAACACCCCACAGCTCAGCACTGCATTGCTATCTCTGTCACATAACCAAACAAATACCACAAGACCAACCCCCTCCAGAAACATATGCACACTTATCGGCCTGATGCCGGTAAGTAAAAAAATAAAATAAAATAATAAAACACAGAGATCGGCCAAAAACGACGACGATGTCGATATGTGATACATACCTACTGTATCATATGTTCAGTGCAAAAAGCTGCAACTATCATCTTCAGTTTTCTGTTTGCTGAGTTGTACAATTTTCTCCTTGACACAGACAATCTACCTCTCAAATTCTCCACGTTGAGCAATAGGAACAAAATTGTGCTTTTTTTTGTAATAAACTACTTTAAAAAAAAAGAGGAAATTCTGTGTGACATTTAGAGGTCAAGAAACCGTGTGGAAAATTGTTGCTCGTTGTGAAGCGAAGGGAAAAGATGAAATCAACACAGAACAGAAAGACAAAGGAGACTCCTTTGATGGCTTGTTTTTCGTCCATTAGTAGATGTCTCATAAAAAGGTTTCAATGCAGGAGAAAAAAAAAGGTATTTTGGTTTTTCCATGTGTGGGTTAGAAACACTTAAATAACTTCACTTTCCGTTGCACAGTCAAACCAGCTTTTAAATCATTAAAGGAATTAAGCTAACAGCATAGAAGTCAAATAACAACAATAAATAGCAGTTTGGTTTTTTCTATTCCCCACGGGGAAAAGTGTCACACCATTTAAACAGCAAATGTCACCCATGGTGGATTTTCCGTGTCAAAAATAAAAAATGATAAAGGTCATTATGTTGACAGTCTAGGAGTTAATGCCCCATCTTTTTAAATGAATGTCATCCTCTCCGTAATCCCCAATCTGCAGAGTAATTTACTGGCCTTCTGTCTGCTGACAGAACTAAGCTCTAAGGTGAGCTCAGCATGTTTGTTGACAGTTTTACAGAGGCTGATGAGAACCAATTTCCCATTTATGAGTTATATGTGACCTCCAAGCAATTTGGGTAGACAGAAGGCTACAATGGAAGCTCTCACAAGTGAAAGTCCTCTTCTTATAACAGTCAGCCTTCTGCAGGGAAAAATGGATTCACCGCTTTGCAAACGTTTTCATATACTTTGGATTTTATAACATTTTGTTGCATTACGAACACACATCTCAATATTTCGGTAGAAAAAAAATCTCTAAATAGTGGATAGTTGTCAGCAAATGCGCTATTTTTTTTTACATTATTTAAACAAAAACATGTAAAATATTTGGATTTGTGTAGAACCCTGTGCTCAAACACCCAAGAAAATCCAGTTCAAATGACTGCCTTCAAAACCAATAATTAGTGTCCTTGCATGTAGACTTCAATCTCAAACCAGTGGAGATTACAACACAGAATGTATATACACCTAAAGCGACAGCCAGGATTATAATCTGATCAGTTCTGGGCTGAGATGCACAAAATCCGTTACCAGGTTTGTTAGTCATGTGCTCCTAAATTTTGGATTTCTTGGGGAGTTGCAAGGAAAGAAAATTGTTTCGGGAGTTTTATTTGTGAAATACAGATTTTTTTTTAAACCATGTAATACTTTTTGTTTTATGTTAGTCTATGCCATAAAATTACAATAAAACATATCATGGTCAGTCCTTACAACATTACAAACTGTTTTACAAAGTTCACAGAATGTTAATACTTTGTAAAGCTCTGCAAATTCAACATCTAAACCGTGTGAGCAACAATTCTGCAACATATGAATACCTACAATCCATCCAGAGCAGACAACAGCCGTTGCTATGAATTCCATCAAAGTTTCAGTCTTTGTGTGACATTGCTCATCGGAAGCACTCAGGCGCGGGATTAGTTCCAGGTTCCGTTGGTTGAGCTACAGATTTAAAATTTCTCGCAACAGCAGATAGTTGCAAGATGAAAGGTGACAGGAAAATCCTTTCAAGTCCTTTCCTCTTTTTACAAACAAAACAAAACAAAGGTAAGTGTCAGGAAGGTGAGACTTGACAGTGACGGCTTATTGTGCGGAGATGCTTCTCTCCAACAGGACTTGAAGTAGTGATATATTGTAATCAACGGCAACAGAAAATATGGCAAAAAAAATATCTAAATGAGATTTTTATTACTCTGCGTTGTATAAATGAACAGTGATAATGTAATAATAAATAATAGCAACTATTTTCTCAAAAAAGAAGATTATATTTGGCTGGTTCAATATTATATGTTCAATAATACGGGATGATTTTTTGAAAAAAAGGGTATTTTTTTAATTATTATTATTATTATTATTATAAGTGCTGCTACTGGAAGAGCAGGAAAAAAATATATATATATTTTTTATTTATTCCAGTCAGCCTAATTGTTAATAGAAAATAAATCAGTACAGCAACTATGATGTTGGGTTAGGATTGCTTTTGTATCTGTGTTATTGAATTCCTTATTTTCAAAGGACTCGGAAGACTGATTATAGCAACAAAGAGATGGAAAGAAATGAGAGACAGGAGGAAGCGGGAATAATAGCTCTTACAAAAGCCCAAATTGATAGTAAATTGACAGACAATCTAGTTTTTATATGTGCTTTATGGCTTTTGTTGTTTCTAAGTGCCACATTACATGTACTTGACTCGCTAAAGTTGAGCAGGAATTGTAAAAAAGATTTTATAAGATGAAAAAAACATGTTGACAGCAAGCACTGCTTCCAGTCACTTACCAATCAATAAATCTAAACCAGGAATAATTCATAATGTTTGAACAGAGCTTCTGGTAAAAGCGTCTATTTGCCTATTCTATTCTTCTTTCTGTGCTTATTTAGCTTGAATCCAGTGTGGCTTGTCCTGGAGGACGTCGATAGCATACAGTATAAAAGGGATAAGACTATTCTTAAACAACTCAAATTTAAAAGAAACATCATAGTGGTTTATTCAGATTGTATTTAATTAAGTTTTAAATGTCATCTTATTTGCCTTAGGCACGGATTTACTGCAAGTGTATTAACTCTTTATAACCCTTTAAGAAAACCTCACTTCAACAATCCTAAGCAGCCCATTAATCTTTTGAGCTGATATTTAGGCCTTCAAACTTCTGATGAAAAGATATGGCGTAAACACAGAATGCTACCTTCAGCAATGGTACTTTATTATGATGACTTTATTTCATACATAATTTTAGAACAACCGAGCCTCAAAGTCTATTTGCGTTATTCTCACAGCTGGAAACATAAGAGGAATGTTATTTATTTAAAGCAATTCTAGGCAAGAGAGGGGCCTTTTAAACAACAAAGCTTGTGTACAAACAAGACGTTAACGTAAGCTGTGTCTGTTTGTGTTTGTTGCATTTTGGTTAAAATATATTTGTCTTCTTTCAATCAGCTAGGTAGCCAGGGACAGAAAACTACTAAAAGTACTTATTTTCATTTTTATTTACTTAAGTAAATATAACCATCTTACCACAATAGCTTTTGTTTCACCAAAGTGAATATCATCCCATAATTATTAATTTATTCCAATTTATTCCACTTGTAGAAATGTAGCTAATAATTACTTTTGTCCGGCACTGCCAGGTAGTTTTCAAAGGGTTAACCAGGTGGGGGGGACTAACAATTCAAAAATGTATTATGCTTTTGTCATTTATACCAAATGCATAAATAAAAGGAGGGGGGGCTACAAAAGAGGGTTTAGTGATGTACATTTTTGCTTTCATAAGGTATATTTAATCAAAGTTGGGCAAAGTTTAATAACATATTCTTTTATAGTTAATTTACAAAGCAAATAACCTAAATTATGCCGTGCATTAAAATAAATGACATAAAACTTATACTGACAAGAAATATATATATTTTTTTCCAAATACTAATAATCAAACACATGCATGTAAAGTGTGTGTGTTGTTTAATAAGCGGAACCGTCTGTAACAGCTTTCGAAAAAACAGAAGCTGGGGACGGGTTTCACTGCAACGCCAGGTTGAATCTCAGAGTCGCGGAGTGAAGCGTCTTCGCGAGCTGAGACGATCTTCGTTTTAAAACATGGCCGCTCGCGTGTGAATGTCATGCAGCTTAAAATCCTTCATCTGAATGAGTTCGTTTCTGTGGCTGATGTTAAAATGTGGCGATTTTAAAGCACGTCTGAACTCACTGATGTTTTACTTGATCTTTATAAACTAGTTTTGACTCTCCTGGTTCCCCTGGACCTGTCAGACCCGCTGACTCTTTGACACGCGAAGCAAACCGACTGAACCTCGGATGGATACCGACCAGCAGCTGAGAAACGTGAGTCCGTCTCGCGATCGGAATAAAGATGCGTGTCCATGCGTTTGACTCTAAATGAGTGGCTCTCTTGCAGCTGCGGGATTTCCTCCTGGTCTACAACCGCATGACTGAAATCTGCTTCCAGCGATGCTCCACCAACTTCAACTACAGACACCTGACGATGGACGAGGTACTGGCTGCAGAAAGCACCACAATCCCAACTAATTACACACGCCCTATATTTGACATCATGTTATAAACGTAGGATGATTATATAGAAGTGTGCAAGATAGATAATAAAGATGATTAATGCATAATAGTGCATTAGGAGTTAACATGTCCATACTGTGATACTGTACGCTAATTAAGATTTGTTGTTGTCTGTCTAGGAGCGCTGTGTGGACGGCTGTGCCGGAAAGCTGATTCGCACAAACCACCGCTTGATGGGCACCTATGTGCAGCTGATGCCTCGGATGGTGCAGCGGAGGGTGGAGGAAATGGAGAGCAAGGCTGCGGAGGTCGCCAAGGCAGCCGAGGCAGCAGCGACAGCGGAACCATCAACTCAGACATCCATAAGTTCATCTCCGCCTGCTCAAATGACCCCGTCTGTGACCGAAGGAGCACCAGAAGTGCACGAGTCAGCCTTAAAGACGACAGGATTAGACATTCCTGCTAACGCGATATCATCGGGAATAGATTTATCAGCTGCCACAGCTCACACGCCCCGAACTGACTCTGAGCTTTAAAAACACAAGAATCCAGAATGACTCATGACCGGAAAAGTAGCTGCAAACGCTGAAACAGAAGGTCTGAGAGGCCAAGAGAGTCATACATCAAAGAACTCTTACTGGTCAGGCCTAAACGTCTGTCTTCAACATCCACCCAAAAGAAACTGGTTGTGATGAGGATCCCAACTGACAGTTTTTTTTTGATTGACTGGTGTAAAAATAAAACAATTCAATCTTACTGTTTTGCCTATTACTCACTTTGTTTTTAGATTTATCTCATACGGTAATGTTACCATTTTTGGCTGGTTTTAGATTAAAAGTAATTAAGATTGTTGATCGTTGACCCAAAAAAAAAAAAAGGGGCAACCTGAAAAGGATAGTTCAGAACTTTTAAAGTTAGAATCTGTTCAAATCAAAACTAATCTGTTAAATCCAGATTAGTCGGTCCCAGAAGGCCAACGCTAATGGTAACTTCAACAGCAGACAAGACAGAATCTTTCATCTTAAACCTACTACATTCCCATAGACTAGTTTAAAGCGTTATAAGCAGGCCTTTGTATTTGCTGCTTTAATGTTTTTAAAGTTGAAGTTATTGAAATAATGTAAAAATCTGCTTTGAACATGTTAAAGATTTAAACTAAATTAATGGCCCAATTTTAACTGCCCCCACCATTTGAACAGAATCTGATTTTGTATTAAATAATCAATGCCCTTTAATGCCCTCATTCATTTTTATGAATGCTGTATTAAATCTTTCCAGAGTTGGTTTAAGGTAAAATAATGGTGAGAGATTGATGCACTGTGGTGCCATGGCTAAAAGACAGCGCAAGTTATTTTAAATAATGTTCAAATCCTACATTTTTCATGTGGCTCAATGTGAAATAAAGATGCTTCCTTTTCAACTTTCCAAGCTCTTGCCTCTATCATTGGTTATAAGAGACATGAAATGACTTATTTCCCAAAATAATGAATATATGACTGTTATAATTATGCAACTCTTCATCAGGTAAAACTGTCACAAAAACACCGGTGCTATTGTAGCTGTTATGATGCTTCTATTATTAGTGATAAAACACAGTAAATGTTACATTTTTTTTGAGTCTCAACTCATTTTTTAAAATCTCTCTAACAACTTGAAACCACTGAATATTTGTAATCTTCAGTGTTTTAAATCTATATCTTGGATAAAACGGGCAAAGTAGGATTGAATCAAGGGGTCTACCTTTTAAAATCAGAATCTGATTCCGAAAATGTGGTAGATTTGTTGTAAAATGAAGGTAAAAGAAGATAAAAAATTTGCAAAATGACGGATTAACCTCATAAAAAATGAATCTGGTCCATTGTTGAAATAAAAAGGCCTGATTTCCATTGTATGGCTCTATTTTTACAATATGTCATATACAGTATGACATATTCCATTGCTTATGGATTAAAGGCAATCACACTTTTCTTACAAAAATCTTATGTATATTATTATTATTATTATTATTATTATTATTATTATTATTATTATTATTATTATTTAACCCGCTGTGTATGTGTTGTTAGTTAGTTTGATGCCGAGGCAGCTGCACCACTGCTGCGCCTCCAGCAGGGGGTGTCGCTGCGTCGGCCTGGGACGTGTCTGGGGGCCACATCCACTCAGCGGGGCGTGGACTCCCAGAGACCAGTAGAGGAGACACTGGTGGTTCTGGGGAGGGGGCGAAAAGAGCAAGAACTCCGCAAGACTGGTAATACTTTCGACATCTTTCTTTCAACCTGAGTAGAAATAGTTAATATGTTTGGTTGATGTTGTAAGTTTGCTTTTGGGTTCAACTCTCTAACTGGGTTTCCTAGAGATCTGGAGGGGACAGCCCATCCCAGCCAGCCTAGGAAGGAAAAAATAAGAGGGACAACGTTGGAGATTCTGACCATTTGACTTCACAACACAATTATTTGTTGTTGTTTAACAAAAGATCTGTAAGCTTGTGACTGCTTTGACTTAATAGCAACCCTGGAATGATGTTTGATTGCAGTGCAGGTTCGGATCTAAGGATTGTCTTCCCTAAAGCTGCATAAATCTGTTTGTTGTTGCCTTTCTTAAAGCTGCTTTATAAAGAGGCCGAGGGAGAAACAGCCAGTCCGCAGCAGCACAAGCATGGATGACATTTTCACACAGTGTCGAGAAGGGAACTCAGTGGCTGTCCGTCTGTGGCTGGACAACACAGAGAATGACCTCAACCTGGGGTGAGTCCAAATATCAGGCTCCCGTGTTCATCATATTGAAGGCGATGCTGGCACTGAAAGAGTTTTCGGGTCCATTTGGATGCTGGAATTTAGCTGGAAGGTCAATAGTAGGAAGGCACCGGTCATGCAAAAACTGGCTGTGTTTTCATAGTGAGGGCAAGTATTCGTGTGTGAGCGTTCACCGTGATTGTTGCCTCTTTAAAATGCAGAAAACAAGTCACGTTTCACAATTTTTATTGCTTTTCTGCAACATTTAGTCTTTTTGTTAATGATATTAACCATAGACCTTAATTCTCATCTGCAAGAAATGTTACTTTTTGATTAGAGCTAAACAATATGGGATCACTGAGTGGTTGAATTTATGATATTATCGTTATCAATGAGATTTCCACACCATCCTCGTTCCTGCTTGTCGTCTATCACTACAGTTCTTCCAGCTTCCTTTGTGAACTCCAATCTGTAAGACGCAGGTCGACTGAATCAAACACGCAAAAATGTTACTGCAGTGTGAAGATTTTTGATTCACCTGGAGGTGAATTTAACAGGCAACACATTTTTACATCGTAAACAGTCCTTTGCAAGCTCAATACTGCAAATTCTGATAAGATGATTGGGATTTTTTTTAAAGAGATATCGTGCTTCTCTACTTTTCAATAAAAAATGTGTAAAACGATTAACGTACTATTAAGAAATACTTTAATCATCCCACAAAATATTCTCATTTTACAAGGAAAGGTTGGTTGGTTTTATTTGAATATAACTACGGAATTACCCTGCACAGGTCAAAACGCTGAGAATATGGATGGATTTGTTCATAAATTGGTCCTTCTTCCACTTTGCTCCAGTACGGTAGAAGGTTCATTTTTGGCATTCCTGTTTCTTCTATTAAACTTGTAACACATCTGCCAACGCTGCTGCCTTGATGCATTTTGTTTTCTTTTTCAATCCTGTGTGCTTCGTTTCGGAGGTGGGTAACCGAATCCGATGTTACTCCCTGGTTGGAAGGAATTTTAGCTGTAAGTCTAGAAACACCAGGATTTATTTGTGCAAACTTTTTTGTTAGCTGAATCCTTATAATACAAATCACTAACAATTTAATATACCTGCATTTCGTCTGCTAAAAAAAAAGGAGCATGCTCTCAAACATATATTTTACACTATGTGCCCTTTATGGTTGAAAAAATCCACATAAATGTTTTTCTTTTTATCTGTATCAAACACGTTACCTCCTTTGGACACATACAGTACACTGAAATTTGGATTGCTCAGCAAACTTCGACCCGCACCTCTAGTTAGACTTTATGAAGTGTTTAACGGCTGAGAAGTCTCTCCAACTTAGTAGGAGAAACACGAACACCCTTGAAGCTGATTCTGTTACAAACCTGTGGTTTATGGGTGTGGTTATCACCTAAGATACTTACTATTATGTTGAAAAATAATAAAATATAAGTATATAATAAGTATTTCAAGTTGATCGCATTAGACTAGTGTGTTTATCATGCTTTTTAGCACTGCTATATTTATGCCAGCCCTATTTATATCGGGTATATTTTGACTATTCTAATTTGTTAAATAGCTCCTAATTAGAATATTACAATTGTTTCTTTCTTAGAACAATGTTTGTGAGCCTTTTGGTTACAAACTGTTTAGTTCCAAAACGCTGTTGCCTCTTTTTTTACATTCTCTTTGTTAGCAGGAGTTAGAAAGCCTCTTAGCTAAAGACCGTGGTTATCTCATTCTTGGACCCGGCCTTATATGTACAGTTAGTTGACGTTCAGGCACGCAGAGCTGCTGGCCAACCACAAAACAGCCAAGTCCATTTCCTCTGCTTAGCTCCATACAGGGCCAAGCCCATCGCTGACAGAACTTCTCAGGCAGCCCCCCTACAGTCACACATAAACAAATGAATAAGCGGTCATTATGATGAAGGCCTTCTTTGGGTGTTGCGCCGGGGAAGCTCAACTATGTGGAGCGGCCGCCTCTGTTCCTCTCAGAATGCTCGAAACATTCAGTAAACGCATTATGCGTTATAGGGTCAATGTGTTGGAAGTGAAATTGGTGCCTGAGAGCAGCCGGCGGAGCATTAAATAACAATTCTCCCTCTAGAAGCGAGTGACACAGGAAAACATGTGGAAAGCAGACTAATAGAATGTGTAGCCCAGAGTATTTTCCACTCTGTCATTCCTGCATTTTTTTCCCCCTTGCTACTTTTTTTAGCTCACTGCATCTGGGCTGACAGAGAAGGAGCCTAGCTGGTCTTCCACTTCAGTGTGAGCTCCATTTACCTAAAGGCCTCCTCAAAGTTCGTTGTTAAGCAGAATGCAGATTTTGCGGCTTCGCAGGAAGCCGCGAGAAAACCCCAACAGCCTTCAGACGCCGGTTTAGTCAGTCTTATGAGCTAACCTGTGGGTTTAGAGGGGAAGGGGTACTCTGGCGGAGATAGCCTGGCCCCTCGCTGGCTGTGAGCTGTCATGTAAACGCTGTGAGTCCTTGCGTCCTTGCACATGTTAGCAGGCCTTCCCGCATGTGTAGAAATATTTATCCTCCAGCCAATCGTCGGATGGCAAGAGGCTGCAGACTCAGAGAGGAAGCATGTGCTCAAGTCTAAATAAAGATGAGTGGGAGGTGGGTGCGTGAACCTGTGTCAAAGAGCAAACCACACAGAGATTGTTTTGTTAGTTGAGACGTGTACGCCATAAAAGCTTTTCTCCTGTTTCTGCTAGAAACATTTGTTTTACTATATTCTGGATAAAATATATTCGCGAACCCCTTACACGTAATTTTCTGGCACCACCTGTGTCCGATTACTGCCAGGCCTGTACAGTCGGGAAATCAATTAACCAGATCCTGTTTGCCAACTTGAATTAGGCTAAAAAAGAAAGTTAAAAAGAAACATATGACTCCTCACTGTTCTGTGTTTACAAATTCAGCAAAATTTTCCTGTGATGGAACGGTGTACCCTGCCTCTCGACCAATGAGCATCGGAGACACGCACCAGCCCAGGGCTGGAGTGGTTGAGTTTAAAATCAGACTTAAATGTGATTGAGATGTTGTGGCATGAACATAAGCGGTCTGTTTGTGCTCAAAGACGTTCCAGTATGTCTGAATTAAACACTTTGCGATATGAAAGACTAAACCGATGACAGTGGACGCTAATAAAAATGCTTATTTTTATTCGCGTCAGGCTTTTTCTCGTAGCTAAAATAATGAATTATAAACATGCTTTGTTGTGTTTAGGTTTGAAAAAGGAAAAACTGTACGAGGCAAACACAGCATCGATGTTTGAAGGTATGCATATGTAGAATAGACTTGGTTTTAAAGGCCTGGTTCTGGTTTGCATATGAGATGTCTGGTTTTTATGCTGTTGCACAAGTGCAGATTTCAGTCAAGATGAGGACAGATGAGATAACACATTCAACAATAAGGGCATTGCTTTTCTTTACCAGGGAGAAAAAGAAAAACTCAAACTTTTTTTCCTTCTGTTTTGGGTGGCGTGGCAGTACAGTGCAGTCACATCTGACAGAACGGCGTTTTTTCATTTTCCAGACGTCAGAACTCACACCGCTACTTCTGTCTTCTCCCCCAGCAACGATAAATATTGAATATGAACATGCCATCCCGTTGCCACTTGTTGTTTTTTTTGTGGGGAGGCATCTGCTGCAGAAACTGTTTGAAGGTTTCTTTGTGCTTTGTTTTGTTTTTTCCTGCTGGGTGTCGATCTGTTTGAGTTTTTTGTTCGTTTATTTTTAAAGAGAAAGTCAAATTTAGTCCTATTAGTGTTGAAGTTGTTCAATTATTCACACGTTTGAGGTGAACTTCAAAGTCTTCTTTTCGGATTTGGCGTTCTTTCTTTCCGAACAAGAAAACCATCCTCTTGCAAAGGGAATATATATATATATCTCCTAATTCACTTGGAAACGTTTGTACCTGTTTGTATAAATCTATACACTTTACATGTGTTTTGTGTGGTAGAGACGACCATGGCTTCAGCCCTCTCCACTGGGCGTGCAGGGAAGGGAGGAGCGGCGTTGTCGACATGCTTATCATGAGAGGGGCTCGAATCAATGTGATGAACCGTGGAGACGACACACCTTTACATCTGGCTGCGAGCCACGGACACAGGGACATTGTGGCGAAGGTTCGCTCTCCTCGACTCGGCCTAATTGTGTACATGCTGGCATGCACCTAGTTTTTGTTCTAAAATCTTGATTTTCTGACACGTGGGATGGCAGCTGATTCAATGCAAGGCAGATCCCAACACGGTCAACGAGCATGGGAACACCCCGCTGCACTACGCCTGCTTCTGGGGCCACGATGAAGTTGCAGAGGTGCAGCACCATACACCCACTTACACTTTTCACGTTTTTTATCAGAGACGTAGGTAAAAAAAAGAAGGAAAAAGGCATCATCTTCTGTTCAGAATCTGCTACTGCAGCAGGACTTGCTTCTTTTATCAGTGCAGTTGAAACTTGCATACTAAGTTTTGTTCGCAATCTAAACCAGCACTTTGTTTTTAGGACTTGGTAACCCACAGTGCCCAGGTGTGTGTATGCAACAGGTATGGGCAGACACCTCTGGATAAGGCCAAGCCTCACTTAAAGCAGCTGCTGCAAGGTCAGAATTTATTTAGAAGCTTTTAATAAGAATTTCACAAGATTAATAAAAGCAAACTAACAACTTACCTGTTTAAGTTTTGTTTATTTGATGTTGTTTTTTTGTTATTTTTTTAGAGAAGGCCGAAAAAATGGGCCAGAGCATGACCAAAATTCCGTACAAGGAAACCTTCTGGAAGGGTACAATGAGGACACGACCCCGTGAGTCGCATCCTTCTAATAAGATAAGAGTAAAATGTGGGTTTTTGCTTTATTATTCTAGTTGTTTTCTTCTTGTCACAGGTAACGGCACCCTCAACAAGCAAGCCGGTATTGATTATAAGCAGCTCTCGCTCCTGGCAAAGATCAATGAGAACCAGTCCGGAGAGGTCGGCTGCTTTCGACCTTCTTATTGCTGAATGACAGTCTTTCTTTCTTTTCTTTTTTTTAAAGCTCCTCTGGCTGACTGCTGTTTCTGCTCTAATCTTAGTTGTGGCAGGGCCGGTGGCAAGGAGATGAGGTTGTGGTGAAGGTGCTTCACGTGAGAGACTGGACCACCAGGAAGAGCAGAGACTTTAACGAGGAGCACCCGAAACTCAGGTTCTCTACAGCCGTACTGTTGGTGTTTGTGTTAGGTTTACATACACTGCCGATGTCAAATCCTTTTAAAATTAGATTTATGCTTTTCATTACATCATTAGGCACCATTACCACTATACACAATTTTTGTATTGGTTGCACAGGTTTGAATTTATTTGTGGATGTTTATGTATGGCGAAAATTACATTTATGTTCAAATGTATCGCAGACCGTGAAAAAACACACTTCCATTGCTTCAGTAGCCCTTCGGCAATAATTTAGAAATCAATATTTCTGATATCGACAGCGGTCAAATTTCCGTGTTTTTGCCAAAGGGTGTATAGCTGCTTTGTAATAGCTAAGGTACGTTTGCCCAAACATCAGTTGGGATAAATATTGCTATAAGAAATGCCTGCACCAGCTTCTGTAATCAACCATTTAAACATTTCACATTCAACTCTTTTGTAATCATTCCACATTCGAAAACATTTTAAGTGAATTATTAAAAATAATACTGATGACATTCATGGCAACAATGAGGGAATTTAAACCTATGAAGAAAAACTATACAGAACGTGGATGTGGACTCAGTCTATAACGGCTTTTAACATCTGGACTCGCAAAGGTAAAAACTGGGTTCAGTGCTTAACAGTTACTCTAGTTTGGGTGCAGATTTTTTATTTTTTATTTTTGTTATGTGTGTTTGTAATCATGACATTTAAAAAGTGGTTTAATTTTAGTGTGCTGAATCTAAATCCATTTTAACTTAGGTTGCCTGCTTAGAAGCACATCTACGAACCATCCTATGAACAATATTCCCATCTGTGTGTGCGGTTTTATGTATACATCTGGAGCCAATCATTCTGCACCATATTTGCTTTGCACAACATAAAACAAGGCATGTTTAACTTCTTCACCATCGTGACCATGTTTAATCGGCGTTTCCTATCTTCGGGACTCATTAGGCTATAACGAAGAAGACGAAGAAACATGAGAAAAGCCTTTAAACTAGGCAAGTCAAAGGAACCCCAGTGGAGAGGCCCAGCAGCACAGCTGTGTTCTCACTTTAATGTGAGCTTCAGTTCTTCTTTTAAGAACTTATGTTTAAATAAAAGCACTAGGGATTAACCGGGGTAGATTTTGCAATAATGAAAGAGTCTCTGTTAATGAGGTGTAAAATATAACTTAATTAGGCTCCAGATCATACAGGTGTAATGTTAAATATATGTTTTAGTTTTATTCCTATTGCCTGGAGTACAATATAATTTATCCAGGTTTTAGCACTTTTTCTTTCTATCTTTATAGGATCTTTTCTCATCCCAACATTCTGCCTGTTGTTGGTGCTTGTCAGTCGCCTCCCTCTCCTCATCCGATTATCATCGCCCACTACATGCCGTATGGATCTCTGTACACCATACTCCACCAGGGCACAAGTAAGGCATTAGCTTCAATGTGGAAGTTCCAAATACAGAAATGTTTCGTTTATTTTCCCCCGATGTTAAAGCTCTGAATTAGTGATCTGCTGCTAAAAGATGTTTAACACTTTTACAAATCTTAAAGAAGTTAACTTGTTTCATTAGTAATTATAAAAAAATGAATAAAGTGAAACTATGTGTACTCAAAAAGTGAAACTAGACAGTCATGTGGAAGACTTGAGTGATGTCTGGCAGACAGTCGCCAACGAACTTCACAAGAACGCGTGTTAGAATAAAGCGTACCAAAAACAAGAATAGGGCCGCCGCCTACAAGGGTCAGGATGTCAGAGTGTTTGGGAAGATTCTGTAACCATGCACTAAAGACAGGGTCAGTGCTTCAAAAGCCAGGACGCGCCACGACATTTCTGCCACATGTTACAACCGTTCCATTCCTGCTGCCAGTTTGTCAAACTACCTGTAAGCAGACATCGCCCAGCCTCTGTACGCGTCAAGGACATACAAAACATTTCAACATCAGTTTTGTTAATTGTTTTTTCTGTATGTTTTTTTTTTTTACATGTTTTCTGTTGCCTTGTTCTCATCAGCTCTGGTGGTTGACCAAAGCCAAGCGGTGAAGTTTGCCCTGGACATAGCCAGTGGCATGGCGTTCCTCCATACCTTAGAGCCAATGGTTTCACGGCTTTACCTCAATAGTAAGCATATCATGGTAAGGCTCTTCTCTTCTTCTTAACATCTCGGCTATGTCACTCTACACATTCATTTATACGTCGGGTAAGAGTGTTTTAAAAGCCTTAAAGCCAGTTAAACACCGATCGAGTTGAGACTGTTACCAGTGAGAGCCTTTCAAGTTTAAGACTACCTTAATCCGGTCAACAGCTGATTCCGTAGTGCCTCTCTGGTGCTGATCTTTATAAATCTGGTAATAGCTAAAGGGACGTTTCTCCTTAATTAAACTTACTCATATTAAGGTTACAGCATCTATCTGTTACAACTAAAACTTTTTTTTTTTTTATGATTACGGGTTTTTAAAACTTATTGTGGGAGGTGAAGAAAAAGAAAACATTCAAAGCTCATTATTAAAACTGCAGCAAAGACACAAAGAGTGTAATTATAGGGTTTGTAGGTCTGGATAAGGAACATTGTTTTTAGCTTTTGTACATGTTAGGTAGGCCAGTAATTGAGGAAAGCACTGAGTATAGACAAACATTTGGATTCCTTTTGTTATCTGACACTTGGTAAAGGTTTACCCATTGTGTTTAACCTACAGATTGATGAGGACATGACAGCCAGAATAAGCATGGCAGATGCTAAGTTCTCCTTCCAGTGTCCCGGTCGCATGTACTCCCCAGCCTGGATGGCCCCGGAAGGTATTTTTCATCCAGATAGAGGTCTTTAAACTTGTCTCCTTCTTCTTCTTCTGATCATATTCTCAGTTTTTCGTCTTCCCACTGCTTTCAGCACTCCAGAAAAAGCCGGAAGACATCAACAGACGATCTGCTGACATGTGGAGCTTTGCGGTGTTACTGTGGGAGCTGGTTACCAGAGAGGTTCCCTTTGCCGATCTCTCAAACATGGAGATAGGGATGAAGGTAGAAACACAAAAAATGCTTAAACCCTGCGCTTTTCATGGTGCATAGCGAAATTATTTACAACGGGTAAAATCTCCAATACAGCCACAAATGTACTAATTTCTAAGTGGGACTTTATTATGAATGAAAACCAAAGCATAGTGGTTTAAATCATTTGTTCTAAAAAAAAAGGATGCACCTAAAAAAATGTCCCAAAAAGTATTGTGTTAATTGTAGCTGATATTAGATAGAAGCACCATTCACTGCAATGACAGATTTCTTGTGGTATGTCTACCAGCTTAATATCCGTTTTGCAAAATAACTTCATATGAATGGCTGGGGAGATTTTTGAGTGTCTTTTAGGGTTCACAGATGGATTTAGGGTTTAACTTTATGTTTATTTTGCGTGTTTAGTTTGGCCATCCAGCTAAAAAGTGAACTTGCACCTCAGGCTTAAGATTTTTTTTGCAGCCTTAAGCATGTTTTCGTACAGAACTGCCACAAATCGACCTTATCCTTATCCCCGGTCATTGCTGAAGAAAGAGCTCTTTGACCTAGATTCTGCCACCGTGAGTTTGGTTCTGGGGTTGGTTCTGCTACCCTCCGTGTAATAAAGTGTGAAAAGGTTTTGTAAAGCGCTGCACATGGTATTTTGTTAAGATATTTAAAGCAACACATCATTTTTCCTGCCGTCGCTCAGATCGCTCTGGAGGGACTCCGGCCCACCATTCCACCAGGCATCTCGCCTCACATCTGCAAGCTAATGAGGCTCTGCATGAACGAAGACCCGGCCAAGAGGCCCAAGTTCGACATGATCGTTCCAATCTTGGAAAAGATGCAAGACAAATGAATGTCTCCAAGGGAACGTGTCACAGTTCTTTCTCATTATATTATCCGACCACTTGTAAGCTTCACTGCAGTCATGCACCTGCTATGCCACTGTAAATAAAGCCACTAACCACTGTAGCACCCTGTATTTAAAACACAAGCTCATTCTAAGTTTTCTGTGTTACATTGCCTTGTGTGGCTCCTTTATAATCGCTCAGATGTTGTTTTTGTTGAAAAACTTGTGTTTGCGAATAACATTTATGTGAAACATAAGACAGGAAGTGATCCAAAGAAATGTGTATAGAATTATAGCTTTTTATACACGTCTGCGATTGCAGAATAAATAAATGTTTTATATTTATGACAAAGGCTTGTTCTTATGTATCCTCTTCTCTTTCTGAAGCTCTTAGGCGTATAAATTATTTCTCATTGCTGTAAAGTTTGCAATAACCTTTGTTGTCAGACTTTATTGGGTTTGTTGACATGATGCTTTGAACTTTGGTGTGTTTTTTGCTAAACTGAGTCTGAAACTTTGTTTTGTGAAAACTTATTAAAATTGCTACAGAAGTAATATCATGGGGAAGCCTATTCTCAGCTTTATATTTAATGTTTTTTCCTATTTTAATGTGTTTTTTTTATTTATAAATTTTAAAGTTTCTGTCAAGCATTTTCTCCAGTAGTTATCCACCCATTAATCTAAGCTAAGTATTTGGCAGCAGGGAATCGCCTTAAACATGCAGGAAAGTGTGCTCTGAGAACCAGAGTGGGGAATATTTATTCAGTTTAGCGTCCCAAGATACTGGGAATCATTCAACGCATGTGATGACAGTCAGTTGTTTTTTTATTATTATTCAGCAGTAAAATTGGCCTTTGGACTCTCCATTGGTTTCCACTAACCCCAACGAAAACAGGTGAAACCGGCTGACCTTTTTTATGTTGTTCTGGGACCTTTTTTTAACCCAGATAAGTTGCCGGTAAAATCGTTTAGCTCCTTCATTCCTGGGAACTCTTCAGGAGGGACCTAACTGACTACAGTTGGTGTATCCTACACAACACATGTAATTAATAACAGTGAATTGTTAACAAAGAGACGAAAATATGTTTTTACAGAGGACATCCTCGTTTAAAAGGGGTTTTATAGATTAGGAAGAAAAAAATCGGCAAACATACAAAAATGTAGCTCTGTTTTCCCTCTTTTAAGAGATTGATTCTTGGTTATCTGTCCAGTGTGAATAGAGGGAAATCTGCAGGTTTTGAATGTTGGTTTTGAGAAGGAACTGATTGTCATGATCTGTGGTTTGTTTTTTTTACCACTAAATGCTGAGACAGCTAGTTAAACTTTTAAAAAGAATTAAAGAAGAAAAAATCCTCATGTCTGACATGTAATTACACCTGCCTGGTAGAAAGCCTGTTATTCTTATCTAGGAATGCCAGTAACCATATCAGTGTGGTCAGATATGGTTTCCCACAGCTGTGCAGCTTTCTGATTAGCAACCTTTTAAAGGGTCACATAATAATTATTATACTTTAATTATTATGTTTATTCCCCTTTTTTGTTTTTCTCCCGTTTCTTAAAAAAAAAAAAAAGAAACAAAAAGGGGGGAGGGAAAAAAAAACAAACGGCACGTGACCAATCAGCGGACTGTTTACCGGTCACGTGACACCCGGGAGGAGCCCGGGAGCTTGACATCAGCACAACTATTACAGGAGGACCCAGCAGAGCAGAACCAGCTGAGCAGAACCAGCAGAACAGAACCAGCTGAGCAGAACCAGCAGAAGACACCCAGCAGAAGAGAACCAGCTGACCTGGTTTCATTAAACATCTCCCGGGAACTGAACTGGACATTCTGGGGTTGCTTTGTTCTCGTTTCGAGGTAAAGTTTAGGCAGCTAGCTGCTGTCTTGTTAGCCCGGTGCAACATTTCCTCTGTTTTCTTGCCCACGGCTGTGAATGACTCATGTTGCTTTAGCATGTATTCCCTGAAACTGTTGTCTTCATGCGTTGTTTTTTTTAAATTTTTTGCAGGAGTGGGAACCATGAGGGTCCCCACACAGCGCCCCCTGTTGGCGCTGACCGCCTTGACCCTGCTCCTCATGTCGCCGCTGTTCGGGTCCTGCCACCCAGCCCAGAAGCAAGCCCAGACCCGGACCGTGCTGGTGGAGCGGTTCGGCGGCGCTGGGCTCGGCTTCAACTGGAGGAACCTGACCTGTCCCGTCTGCATGGCGCTGTTCACCATCCTGGATGTCGCACTCCTGGTAAATTCTCTTATCACTGAAACTAGAGTAGAAAATCTATAAGCGTTATTGTGACACTGCACACACAAGCAGGACAGCATAGAGGCAACACTCAGTGGACTATTACGAAACTTTCCCTCTGCAGATCAGTTAAATAACGTTTTTTGTTTTTTTTTATTAATGCTCCATAAAGTTAAAATAAGCATGTCACATTTTAATGTAAATGAGAAATGCTCTGCTGTTTGTTAACCAAACTGGCCTGGGGATCCTACTCCCACTTCATTCCTGTTAACTTTCATTTCCTAAAGCTTCATATCATTACATTTCAGTTCCGGTCCCAGTTTACAAGGTTAAAGGACCCCAGACGAAATCACCATAACTGTGAGCGCCGACGATGTTATTTACTGGAGTCATAACCACATTTTATTGCAGAAGGTTATCCGTAGAGTATCTAAGATTAGGTCATAAAAACAATTCAACAATCAGTATGAAACACACTATGGCAGACGGCTCATTGGAGCTTCAACTGATAACTAGGAAAAGATCAGTGACTATTTTTATGGTTAGTTTTTTCCTGTGGTTAATAACAAAACAAAAACACATTGTGTATCTTCCCATGTCTGTTTAAAATAGCAGTTCTCTCAGTTTGAAGTGGACTTCCACATGAAATTTTGTTTATGGCCTCATCCAGCTGTTGGCCAGCCTTGATTGAAAACGCAAGTACAAATATCTATCTTTACTTTGATATAGGACCTCACGCATACCAAGACTCACAAGACTTGTATCTTTATTTTAAGCGTTTTATTTAGTCGCCACATTCACTAAACTTATTTGTTGTTCCCTGTTCAGCTACAGTATTTCATTTCCTTCATCAAACAAGGAACTTCTACACACGTCTGCTGGGTTACTATAGTTCAATGTAGGTAAATGCTGCGTTTCTGCTGCATTTACAGGTTATTAGCCCGAACCACAGAAACTTCATCAAGGCTTATATTGATATGTAAATCTCTAATATTTGCATGTTTTTCTGCTTCGTTACATCTGCCAGAGCAACGTAAACGAGGAGCGGGTCGCGCATGCAGTGAGCGAGGCGTGCATCCGTCTGCATCTGGCCGATGAGCAAGTGTGTCGCAACATAATCGAGCTGTTCAGGGACGACTTCATCAGGGCCCTGCAGCAGTCTTTGCTATGGCCCGGTGAAGCGTGTGCGGTGTTGGTCGGCCCCTCTTGTGGCACGTTTGACCTCTACGCACCCTGGAACGTCACTTTGCCTAAGGTTCCCAAGCCTCCAGTTACCCCGCCATCGCCACCAAAGCCTGGCTCTCCCCAGAGCAGGGTGCTTTTTCTCACAGACATCCACTGGGATAAGGTCAGAGTTTAAAATGTATAAATGCAATTAGGTCTTTGTTCAATTCTTGTAATATAAATTGCTTGTTTTAGTCTTTTAGGTATCAAGGTTTCAAATTATGATTACAATTTACCTTTTCCTGGTGATTCACACAGAGAATGCTGTTTTAGTTATGCCAGCCGAATCATGGATAATCATAATATGTTAAGGACAGTTAAAAATATAAATTTAATCTCCTCGACCATAAGCTGTGTGGCTATTTTTGCTCCTACTATAAAAACTGGCAATATGAATTTAAACAGAAATGTTTAATTGCGGAAACTTTGTCAAAACATTCAGCATGGAATAAAGTTCAATTTAATATATTATTAAAACCTCTCTGCTAACAGGACTATAAAAACGGCAGCGCTGCCGACTGCAAGGAGCCTCTCTGCTGTCGCGAAGACCCTGGCGTCCCCAAATGGAGTCGCAGAGAGGCTGGTTATTGGGGAACCTACAGCAAGTGTGACCTGCCTCTACGCACGGTGGAGAACCTCCTCGAAAACGCTGCCAAAACGGGACCTTGGGACTGGGTGTACTGGACCGGAGACATTCCAGCGCACAACATTTGGTCCCAGACCAGAGACCAGCAGCTTAAGGAGCTGACAGTTATCTCCCGGCTCATCCACAAGTAATTGTTGTTAACGGTTTATTTTTGAAATGAAAATGCTTTCCGCTCCTGTAACTATTGGTTTGGAATAATGGTAAAAAAAAAAAAATCAAAAGCTGTAATTACAACCTTTCAGTGACTGCTGCAGGTGCAATGAGTTACGATGTCCCAACACTGCCGCCTACAAAGCAACAATCCTACATTTTTATCAGTTATTATTGTCTAAAACATTAACTTTTTTTTTTTTTTTTTTTATATATGTCACTGATAAGTTTCTAAATTCTTCTATGTCCAATGGAATTACATCTAATTATTGTTGTGCAGAGTTCTCACTCTGAAACAGGATTTAAAAATCACATAAGGTCTGAAGAAAGGTTCTACATTTAAACCACTTTAAAGTGAGCTCTGTAACATAGCATCTGTTTTAAAATCTAACTGAAATGGTTTTAAAGTCAAGAATACAACGTTGACTCGATGACCGTTAAAGGAAGAGGGCTGTCAGTTAAAAGAGAATTAAAACAGGGGTGACATCTGTGGTCAAAAAATGTGATTTAAATTTAGTCAAATATGGTATTTAATAAACGTATTGTCTCCTCATTAACACTAACGACTGTTATCATGGCCATTGTAAATATTGATCTCTTTTTGTGGATCTGAACTGATAAATATTGTTTTCTACCTAGATACCTTGGAGCCAATGTGACGGTTTACCCTGCCATAGGAAACCATGAGAGTACACCGGTGAACAGCTTCCCGCCTCCTTTTGTTCACGGCAACAGATCCTCCGCCTGGCTCTATGATACAATGGCACACGAATGGGGGTTGTGGCTGCCAGAGCCCGCTTTAAAGACATTAAGGTTTATATTTCTGTTTATGTTCAGCTATACTAAAAATGTTTGATAGTGTACAAGGCTTCCTTCGCTGTGGTTAAGCGGTTGAGGCATTAGAGGAAATAATTGAGTATATCCTTTGAGTAAGCAAGCACCAATAAGGGTTGACGTTTCAGTGTGGATTGCACATTTGACCACAATAAGAGCAGAAGTGGAAACAACTTCTCGGCAGGCTGCTACTTTTATGAGTGGCTAGAGTGACTGAATTAGTGACTGAAGCCTCTTTTGTTGTGAACAGATACGGGGGGTTCTACACGGCGGAGATTCAGCCCGGCCTCAGGGTCGTCTCCCTGAACATGAACTTCTGCGCGCGAGAAAACTTCTGGCTAATGGTGAACTCCAGTGACCCGGCCAACCAGCTGCAGTGGCTGGTTCAAGTTCTTCAGGCCAGTGAGAACAGAGGCGAGAAGGTTGTTGTTTTGTTTTTGTTTGTTTTTCCCCACTTGGTGTTAAAATACTGAGTGTGGTTGAAGCTCATGTCTCACCAATCAGACACTTTATGTCCTAGATGTCCTAAATGTCTGTGTTGTTTTAATACGCACAAATTCCAGGAACTAAAGGGTATTAAATGTGTTTTAAATATTAGCAGCAACATTCTCTTCTGCCTGTTCTGTGCTGCTTGTGTTTAGGTGCATATCATTGGTCATATCCCACCTGGCCTTTGTCTTGGCAGCTGGAGCTGGAACTACTATCACATTGTCAACAGGTAGCTGCTGCGATCACGTGTCTATGAAACAAATAAAAAAATTAGAAGCTAAATGTAGAGAAGTTTTAACGGTTCTGCAGTTTTAATATAAGCAGTGGTTTTGAGTGATTGCACATTTCTTAAATACCAAGGGACAATGATTCTTAAATGCATGGCTGATTTATTACTGCAAGCATCTGTTTCCATTTCCTCTGCGCATTTCTGATAATGTAAGAATGCCTTCAGTTTAGTGTCCAAGTGACTCCTAAGAGGTTCCAGAATTTTGCTTCTCTAACAAAAAAAAAATTTCTTGTCTACAGATATGAAAGTACAATTACTGGACAGTTTTTTGGGCATACCCACCTGGACGAGTTTCAAATGTTTTACGACGAACAGACGATGAGCCGACCTTTAGGAGTGGCTTTCATTGCCCCTAGTGTCACCACTTATGTTAACCTTAATCCAGGTGAGCCCAGATACCAACTGAGTCTCATGCTCTATAAAATCTATAAACAGCAGGTAAAAAAAAAAAAAATGTCTTAAAGACTTTTTATTTTTACATTCCATTCAATTCATCTGTTAAAATGTGTTTCTAGGGATCGTTAATGCAAATTAGCCATCAGATTGTTTTGGTCATAATGATGTTTATTTTATCTTTCCCTATTAAATGAACACCTCTGCAGCTCCTAATTAGTGTTAACTCATGTAACGGGAATGATTGGCTCTTTGGTTTTGGTAATAAAATTAAAACAACACTTATGTTAAATTCGTTTTAGATTCTTTAATTTATAAATGAAGTGAGCTAGTGTGAAATATTTTCTGAAGCATGGACCTCTGCTTTTAGTGACACGATGCCTCAGTTAGAGGAAACTTCGTAAGGATTATATACAGCATAATCTTTGCCCTAAGGTGTGGAGCGAACTTTTTATAATTTAACACGATCACTACTGTGACAGTGACTGTTTAACATTTTATTGCTCAAAATCCCAGCTGTTTAATTTTCAAGTCAGGTGCCTCTAGACTAGTGGATGAACAGGGCTAGAAGATAAGGTTTAAAAATTAAATCTCTAAATTTTTTCGATATACAGTATTCCATAACAGATGATTTATTTATTTTTTTCTCTTTAGAATCAACAATCACTTTATTTATAGAGCGCCAATTTACAAAAGATGTTGTCTCAAGGCACTTTACAACAAAATCAATTAAAATCAAAGATACTTCATAAACAAACCAATTTTTTTAGGTATGCTTGTCATAACAAAACGGAGGAAGGATTTGTTTAAAAGAAATAATAATAATTTTTTTTTCAAAATTAGATTTTCAAAAACAGAAAATTGAATTACTCTATAAAATCAAACCCAACAGCAGTCAAACATGCAAATGCAGTTGAGGTAGCTCTTTCACAGTCAACTGTAATGTCTATTAAAATCTCTATTTAGTACTTAAAGGAGGAAACACGATAAGCATTATTTTCCTATTTAGGTGTAAAATAAAAATATTTTTTCTATTTTAATTAAAATATGGTGCTTTTTTAAATTTTTTTTTAGTTTACAAAGTTAAAACTCAAACTACACTTCTTTTTTTGTTTTGTAGGTTACCGCATCTATTATGTGGACGGAAATTACAAAAACAGTTCCCGGTTCGTGCTCGACCATGAAACCTACATCCTCAACCTCACAGAAGTAAATCACAATCCAGAGTCACCACATGATCCTGAGGAGAACCCCACATGGAGCCTCCTGTACCGGGCCAGCGAAGCTTACGGCCTCCCCAGCTTGTTACCGTCGGATTACGACATACTGCTGCGAAACTTCATCAACGACGACCGCGCCTTCCAGAAGTTCTGGTACCTCCGACATAAAGGACATGTGTCAGAGTCTTGCAGGGAGGCGTGCAAGACCACGATGCTGTGCTTCCTGCGGAGCGGACGCTCCGACGAGCTTGACCTGTGTGACAGCCTCAATGGTTTTGCAGGAAACTTGGCTCGGGCTGCGAGAAAAACTCTTTGCTGACCTGTTTGTTTGGACTGAAAGACTAGTTAAGTCGTAGCAACATGACCAAATGTGAGCCAAAAAAAAAAAACATTTTGGTTGCAAGATGATCATAATTGCACACGTTTTAAAAAGGTAACCTAAGCTGCTGTTCCATTTTGGAAGTACTATATGAGTTCAGACAGAGGGTGTTGGATTTGCACGATATTTCGCTACACCTGCTATGCAAAGTCTGCATAAAAACCCTGAAACTTATTTTTATTTTTTTACTTGAAATGCACAGGTAGGTAGGCATCAATCTACTGCAATCATTGTCCTACCGGTTCCGCTTACCTGGGTGCCTTTTTATCAGGGAATTGCTGATGCAGCCGATTAAATCTTCAAAACGAACTGAGGACGGGACGTTGTTTTAGAATTAAGATTTGAGGAACATAAAAATGGATGATTTTAAGTCTGGCACTGTTAAGATATGTTTTTATTGAAGTTGTGTTTTCAGCAAAACAGTCCATAAATTTTAAGTTACTATTTTTCAGGGTTCCTTAGTTTGCACTTTGTTTGATAAATCAATTCTAATGAAGTGAAATTCCTGTTCTTCTGAGAACGGGCTTTTTGTGAGTAACAGTAAGGGCAATTCAATTTAAAAAAAATGTACTGATTTCAAACAATAAATTATTTAGTCTACAGCAGGGATGTGCTGCAATTTTTATTAATGGATTTATTACATTTGAATCAAATAACTAGATCACAGTATCCAGTCAATTTCTCCAGAGTTCTGCTAATAACTTTTTTTTTTTTTTTTGACTCTGGTCTGCTAAAGCAGAACCTGATCCGGACCTTGAGACATAACTTTAGAGACCCATAGCCTACAGTTTGCTTTTTGTTAATAGTGCTTTCCTGTTTACTTTAAAAGGTTATAAATATCCCAGCGATCCAAGATTTAAAATGTTACTTTTAGATATATGTAACAAACCTTCAAATCCAAACCATAGTCTTCTTCATTTTTTGGTTAAAAAAAATAAATAGATTTGATTGAGTTTACTCGAGTAAACTCGAGTTTACTCGTCTCCTACATTAGGTCTTAGAGAGCTAGTCCCTGAAACGGCCACAGCCCACACCTGCTTGAGCAAATTCACTGTTTCTAACCCAAACTCAAATCCAAATGGTTCTTCCTACATTTTGATTGGCTGGTTCATCAATGACTAGGTTTGCCTTTTATCACCTCGAGGTCCGTGAGTGTCTGCTGTGAAAACTGAATTTAATTCCAAGGATTCCGTCTAAATTTCTAAACGAATACCAAAAATTGACATTTCAAATTCGAATTTTCCTACATAGTTTGGGTTGCATTATAAGTAAAAACAATGCTTTAAACACATCTTATCGTTTATAAGCCTCACTTAAAGTGAACAAATTAATTAATTCTGTTCTCAATATTCATGTTTTTTGAAGTGTGTGAACAGGAAAGGGTTTAAATCAGCAGGGGTTTGTATCACTTGTTTAATCGTAAGTATGCCAACATTTCATATTCCAGTGCCAACAAAAAAAATACATCAGTGCAGTATTTATCATTTAATCAGATGTGGATTCAGCTCTGACTAAGATTAAAATCTTAAAAGTAGAGCCAAGCATTTAGAAGACTAAAGCAAAGTCTTTAGTGTTTAATGATCTCTTTATAGCTTTTCAAATGACTTTTACTTCCTGTTGTCTCCCTAAAGTTTCCTTATTCAGAATCAGAGAAGAGCATGGTGACACCAAAGTCCTCCTTGTATAAACTCCAGGTTTTAGGTTTATGCGGATTGTCCAGTTCTTCTCTGGGCAAAAACAGCCTAAATATTAAAAACAAATAATAAATTAGAAGAATGCGGGAGTAGAATGTAGAAATACTGCTGTTAGATGAAAATAAACGTACTTGTTTTCTGTTATAAAGGACGTATTAAACCAAAAGTAGAAGGGAACATCTTCATATCCTTTCGGAAGACCCTGACAGATACAAAAAAGAAACGGTCAAAAGAAACTTTCCGTGTGTAATATAGAGATATAAAATAAATAAAAACTCACTGCACTCGATTCAAACATAACCTTCACATCCCCCTCAACCACAGGCCTATTCTTCAGACTGATTACTGCCGCGTTGTTGGCTGTATCAGGAAATACCTTAAAACCAACCACAATAGCTGAAGTGACAAAAGCGTCATACGGTGACACACCAAATGCACAAAATGAGTTAACCATACCCACCGTGCAGTTGTCCTGTGTGGCACACACGCACTCGAACACCAGGGATTTTCTCACAAATATTTTGACCCTCAGATCGCTGCCATTCCCCTTTCCCACACCTGAGGAGGAACAGGAAATACATGCGTTGTAAAAACATGGGCTCTTGAAGTAGCTGAGCTCAGGTTTGGTAGGTTTACCCGCTATAGAGTGGATCCGGATGCTTTTTATCATCAGGCATTTCGGTGGCGGCAGCTGTCGGTTGTACTTGGTCTTCATGATCTCGTAGTACCCAACGTAACGGCTCTGCGTTTAAAAACAGAACAAATATGCAAGCATCCAGGGCTTTGTAATGATCAGACGAAAAGATAAATCGCACACTTTGCTAATACTTGGTGTGTGTTAAACCAGAGTTTCAGTATTTTATTTACTATTGCATTCATCATTATAAATCTATATGATGTAATGAGTCATAGTATGTTTGTTTATTTATTATTATAATTATTATTGTGCTGCTGGTTACAATCTATTTTTATCCTGCATTATGTTGTTCAACTAAATGAAAATTGCCAAATCATTTTGTGTTTTAGGACATAATTAACTAGTTTAAGTGGTTACCCAGAATGCCTATTATAGTTTGCTATAATTTTTTGCTTAAAAAAAAAAAAAAAAAAAAAAAAAGCTACTAATTGTGAAGATGCTAAATTATTATTTTTTTAAATTGAAACTGGAATGACCAACTTTGTAAAAAAGAACAGCTAGAGTCATTTATATGATTAAGAAAAACATAATTTCTTGTGTCATTTGTAAAGCAACCACAGAGACGCGCTATCACAAAGAGAAACAACAAGTGGGGATTTCAGTAAAACCTTTTAAAATCAACTTCAAATATAGTCATCGTAAAACACTTGTGTCTTTTCCTACCTGGGAGGGGGTCTCGACTCCCTGAAACTTGGAGCTCCGACTTTTGTCTGTCCTCCTCTCACCAAAATATTCCAGGCTGTCCTGGTGCACGAAATCAAATGGACACATGGAAGTGGCCGGGATTGAAAACATGCAGCTCATTTGCCAACGCTGCTTTGAACGGTTTAGAAAACCCAACCTGTGCGCTCTCAAACTGGTCACTGTCGATGAGCCACGTGCACACCAAAGTCCCTGTGCGTCCTGTAACAAAACAGCCGTGTGATGGTTAGCCACGACACGCAGACACGGCAGACAATCGAACAAGCCAAGTGAATTAGCCACCTTTCCCTCCTTTGCAGTGAATAGCAATGATATTTTTAGGATCTGCAGACATCCACTCCCTCACACTCGCTGTGTATTTTAGCATGTCTCTGACAAAAATCCAACAGAAAAGACATGATTACAAACCACAAAGCTGCAAAAAACATTTCATTGTCTGTTGCTTGAAAAAAAAAGTAGGAAATGCTCGACATGCGTGGAGAGTTTCTTACTCCAAGGATGGGACATTGTGGTCATCGATAAAAACCCGCTCCACCCTGTAGTGGAAGAACTTGGGGTCGTACCCTTTCTCGCCTGAAAACAGAACCCGTACTGCTGACATGGTTTATAAAGAAGTAACGGCACACAATGAAAGCGCGGCTCAACTCACTGCACAGGTTGTAAACTCTGTAGTGTCCTCCGTGTTTAGTGTCTAGAAACCTTGCAACCTCCTGCAGATATAACATTTTATAATCTCATTATGGTGAGCGTAAAATGATCCGCTTACTGTATCATTTAAGTTTTGTCCGGGACAGTCTTGTTACTCACACCAATTGGATTTCTGTAGAAGGCCTGTTTGCCCGAGGAGGGGAAAGACATAGCAATGACACGGTCTGGAGGGGAGGGCAAAGAAAGTTATATGCAGAGTGAAAAACGTACACCCTGCATGCTCTTGGGAGTTAAATCTGGACAAAATAGAACTTAATAGGGAGTTGAACAAAACTGAAGATGCTAAAACCAATCTCCAAAACCTTGCTAGCACTTGCTATTTTCACATGAAACGGCAGATCAAACATGAAGTTTAATCTGTAGTTTGCCAGAGAGAAGCTGCAGGACCCCAGGGCCACAAAATTGTAACATTTTTGGACTTTACCAGCCGAGATGCAAATTCTAGGGTTGGTGTAGGGAAAACTCTACACTTATTGACCTCCTTCGGGCATTAAGAGGTGAAATGAGGACATTCTAGTCTATTGTTGCTGATCTGCCAATCATCCTACCAGCAATTGAGTGCCTAAAGCTTCATATCACAAGTATCAATGGGAAATCAGTATACTCAGTTGTGTAATTTATGCAACCGTATTTCACTGCTTGTGCTTGACAGTACAAAGACAATAAAGCTGAATCTCAATCAGTTTAATACATACTTCATTCTGAAACATAATACATCACACTTACCTGTGACATATGTGAGATCAAGATCAAATCCATCCCTCTGATAACGCCTCTTGTTCTCAGAAATCTGAAACAAAAAATCTCTTATAAATACAGTAATTACACGTATTAACACAGGGACTATAAAAATCTCATTTATTGGCATTCAGACAAATCAACATACCATCCTCCTGGTGACTTTCTCCAGCTCCTTCTTCTGAGATGCCAGTCTGAAAATCCTCACGAGAATGATTATTCTCAAGAAGCGCAAGAACGTCACAGCCCTGTCAAAACCAGAGTACAAAACACATGTGATATATTTTTTCTGACACCAACAAAAGGGCAGGAGATTTTGTAAAGAACCGTTCATTCAAAAGCCAATTCAAACCTGCTTTCCAGGAAGAATAAAAAACAAAATGACATCGAAGACTGTACATATTAAAGCATGGTAACATTAATACGTCATAAAACCACATACAATATCAATGCTGCAGTTTAAAAAAAAACTTCCCTCTGATTTTAAATGAACAGTTTCAGCAAATCTCAGGTTTAAAGGAGTTTTTTTTTTTTGTAATGTGAAATGTAGAAACTACAACAATAGCAAATTAGCAAACGCTGTTGTATTGATCAGATTAGCTCTCCATTCTGGATACAAGCTGCCAAATAGAAACGCCCATGTGGATTAAATGCTTGAACACCGCTTACGTCGGAGAGCTACTATCAAAGGTTTTAGATGCAGGGCAATATTTTGCTTTAAAAATTTTCTGGTTCAGGGAACACTGCTAGAATACATCTGTGATGATCTAATGAAAGACAAAACAAGAATGATGTCGATTTTTTCTTATTAACCAAAACGACTATTTGTATGTTATCATTTAGGTTTCTAGTCCACTTTGTAATTTTTAGGTCCATTATTCCGAGGGCTCATTTAGCGTTAATTTCAATCAAAACCTGAAGTAATGTTTTATCAACATATAGACTTTAAGAGATTAAATATGACATCTGAGGTATATAAAGTGTATTGATACATACCACAGGTAGCCAGAGAATGGGGCCTAACAAAACCTCACAAGATATTCATCATTACCAAATGACAACCTAGTCTGCCAAGTAAGACCTGAATCACTTTAGCTCATTCAAACCATTTATATAGTGGCAAATCACAACACACCATATCAAGGCACTTCACAAAAAATTATTTAATTTGAGTTAACACATTCCAATTGATCCAAATTAGACGTAATAGACATTTGTTTATTATTTGCAACGCTATGATTAATTGTGTGAAACTCGGCAGTCATGTCCACTTTTATCGAGATAGAAGTTGTAACATTTTTCAGGTGCCCCACAGTTAGAGAGGTCTTTAACAAGGCAACAGCAGCAGAACATGCTCGTTTGGCGGGGAGGAATGACACCCACCTTGGAATGAGACTCGCTCCTGACAGATCACTGAAGGTGTAGATCATGGTGACAATCAGCGTGACTACGACGACACAGGCGTCTACAATGTTCAACTTCGAGCTGAAGTAAACTCGCAAACTAAAGGGAGGCAACAGAGAAACACAGAAAACAGTGGTGTTTTTTTTTAAATGATCGTTTTAAATGGTTGTTCATCAGATACGACTGGATTTACTGAGTGACACTATGCTGGTATTCCAAGGAATCGGCCTAACACATGCCACACATTTCCTGCAGAGCTTCCTCTTCACGGCTTCCTGCTCAACAGATATTCACACAGAGTTCTGCTGACACAGGATCCCGGGAATGCTTGCATCACACCGTTAGCTGTTCCCACATTCACAGGAAACCACTTGACTGGTGAAGGTTTTAATCAAGTAAACAAGGCAGAAACAAGTTGTAGCAACAGATTCTATTCATGAGTTTTTTGGGTTGTTTTTTTTTTTACTGCAATTATGACATGGTTGGAAAAATGAGACGAGAGGTTAACGCTGAAACGTTGCCGCTCACCCTTCAACATAGACGCGCACAAGAACGTCAGCAAGAAAGAAGAAGGAGATTGTGAGTGACACGGCTTCCAAGGCGTCTCCGACCTCTCTGCTCTTCGTTGGCAGGGAGAAGTCCACGATCACGAGCACGATGTCCACGATAATGAGCACCATCCCAAATACACTGAAGGACAAAATAATAATAATCAGGTGAAAATCATCACTTCAAACAACACAGGAAAACTTTCATTACATTCCCCCAAACAAACTCACCGGAATCCAAAGGACATAACAAATGGAGTGATTTTTTTCCGAATATTGCTGTAATAGGAGATTGGGGGGGGGGTCATTAAATGTGATCGTGTGCAAATATGATCAGGGATTTCAAGGATGAGGCAAATGCACTCACTGGTACACTGTGTCTGGCGCCAGACTATCTTCCTTTCCATTATCAATCTCTACTTTTGCATCTTCCATCTTTGTTATGTTTCTGAAACAAACAAAAAAGATCTGATAAGGACAATTGCAACACACACACACTGAATCTGAATTAATTTGAATACATTTTCTAACATAATTTCAGTACCTCATAAAAAAAAAAAAAAGGAAACTTAACCAGGTTTATCACACATAGAGCAATACATTTCAAGTTAAATAAAACTAGATTTAATAGTCTTCATAAAACATTGATTTCAAATGTATGTAGGACATTTCCTAAGCTGTTGGTTAAACATTCCTTGTTTAACCAACTTTAACCAGAGACGAACTTCAGAAACTTGACAGAAAGAAAAATAGGACTGCTGCTTTTTATTTTATTGTTATTACTTTTCCACCAAAAATCAGCAACTCTCCACTGCAGAAACAACCAATTAGTTCCTTACTGAACGCATCATGGCGTTTAAAGTTCAGCAAACCATCCTGACCAACAGCATGTGGAGAAAGAGTGGAACAAGAGCAGAAGCACCCGACAACCATGCAGACGAGCTAACGGTTAAATGGATTAATGCTCCGTAGACTGGTTCCAAAAGGTTTGGAAAATATTTTCAGACTGCAAACGCACATATTTTTATAATGCCAGTACAAGGACAGTATAAAAAATTATAAAATAACTGCTTTTAACTGTAAAAGTTTTTTTTTTTGTTTTTTTGTCATGATCACAAATATCACCAGAATCAAATCCCTTCAGGTTCCGGTTATGCCCATATATGGCCCACTTCCTCCTGAACGCGCTTCATACAACACGTTCTGTTTTGGGTTGGGTTTTTTTAAGACTTTATTGTAGTTTTCTGTCTTTTCTTCCTGCAGAATGTGAAGCATTGAAGCAGATCAGCTCCTCACCCGTTCACCTCCGCCTCTACTCCCGGGTTGAAGTACACAGACATGATCACAGTCCCGCGGCTTCTGCCTACGAGAAGAGAAGACAATCACGGAGTCTCTGCGATTCCCAACCACAAAACAAACATCTGCTGCACGGTTATACCAACAGATCCGCGTTCCTCGCTTATTTAAGCCAATTAGTGCCTTAAGCAAAAAAAAACAACAACAAACGTGTATAAAAAGACAAACACAGAATCAAAATAGGAGCTCATCTTTGAAAGTTTTAAAGCTCCAGCTCAGCCAACGTTTGAACCCTTGAAACCATCTAAACCTGCAGCCTTTCTTACCGTTAGGAGCCTCATCCGTACTATTATACTGCAGCTCGTCTTGTGACTCCTTTGTGGAAGAGTTCAAAGGTTAACCTGCCATGTTTTAGTTGTTCTTGTTTTTTTTTTACTATCCGCGATCACTCATCTTTTTTTTTCTTTTTTTTTGCAAGCCTTGCAGTTTCGGATTTGCTAGACTTCACTGCAACAGAAAAAAGAAGCTCAGCCCCTTTTTCTTGTTCTTACTCATCTCTCCTCCTCTGCAAACGTAGCTGTCTGCCTCTAGTCTGACTTTGAGCAGAAATCTGCCTTCCTGCTCATCTCACACCTGCTTCCAATTACCTGCAGCTCCCAAACAAGGATCCAGTTTTCACTTGTTTTTTTGCAGAACATAAAGGTATAGATGCAATCTGTGACCTCAATACCTTTTTCTATAATAGTTTTTCCCCCATATACACAGACAAACTGTAATTTAATTTCCATATGATATGTTGCTTTTTATAGAAATCTATAATCTGTTGAAATGAAGGATACACAGATTGTTTTAAAGGACTAGTGAACAGACAGCATAATTGAGGCATATTTTTAATTTTTTTTACATTTAGCTGTTTTAGCCATTATTCTTTACATGTGCATGTCTTATGGAGCTTTAATGTTTAAATGTAGTTTAGTTGCCCTTGGGTACCTCTGTCCTGCATGGTAATTAACAGGCTTCTGCTACAATTGCAGAAATGTGAAGAAGGTTAGGGCCTCTGGTTTAGATGATCTCAGTGGGGAAACATCTAAAACATGCAGGACAGTGGGAGTAAGGGAACCACTGGTTCAGAGAATTACCCAAAAGTTCAAATAAGTTGTGATTGTGTTCGTTAAGTTAGCAAAAATAGCAACTGTGTTCTTTGAGACAAAGTTGGATAGGTATTTTTCATGTTTAAAGATAAACAGTGGTTAATCAACCTTGATATGATGGTTTTATATCAGCTCAAAAAACAAAAACTCAACTTGAATGTCGACTCTTTTGTTAATTTGTTTGAAAAAGTCCTACATTTTTTATTTATGCTATTAACTTGCTGATAGAAGAATTCTAAAAAACTTGGTCAAAATGTTCCCTTTAGTGTTTGTTTTCAAACTGTTTCCTTTTTTCAGATAGTGTGTTCATTGCTGTGGAATATTAGCATGTTTTCATCAACAACAGCAGATGTATTAATTGACTTCTGCTCACAGACCTGTGTCCTAGGATAGCAAATGTATCCCACAGCAATCTCGATGCATATCTTGTCACAGCCTGATTGTCTTTCTCCCTTTCTAAAGAGCACATAAGCTGGCGTTTTAGTCATTGAGGTCAGTGTATGCCTCGAGATTTTCAGGAAACAGATTCTTAGATAAGTGTACAATATGCCAAAGATTGGTCCTGGATGCCTAAATGTGGTGTCATACAATGAGCTCCCTCATCAAAGTGATATCTGCACCTTCGCCTTCATCATCCTCCTTATCTCTATCCTAAGACACATATGTTTCCTTCATCATCTTCACCTTCAAAGTCTCTGGTGTTTGCTTAATTGGACACGTGATTATTTCAAATTACTATTTATTTAAACAAAGTGTTTTTGAAACTACACAAATTTAAGTCTTGCTTAGTTACGATTGTATGGCTCCATACATTTTATTGTCGGTTTCATGTTTTGTGTGTGTGTGCAACATTTTAATAAATTAACACCGTTTTAAAACATTACATTGTAAAACTGAATTGTTTTATGTCATTATATCACTTTGTAAAAAATGTTAGAATGATTACATTTTTAACATTATGCCTGCAAGGTGTTAAAAAAAAGCTCCCGCTAGCAGCTTTTACCAGAACAGTATGTGAGGAATAAAGTCTTTTCAGTACTTCACGGTCAGTTCTTGGATCGGCATGATTTACAACCACCGCCGTCTTTGAGGAGCAAAATACTAATAATAAAAAAAAAACTGGTCTGAGATCAGACTTTGTCAGGAATGTTCAAGTCTGAATCACATAATGTGGACCATGCAGAACTAAAACCGCCTATGAATAACACTGACATGTTTCAGAGCTGAAAGAGCACACAGTATGGAGAAAACAAACATGAAGGTAGGCTTGAAGCAATTTTGTGATGTGAAAGGTGTTAAATGTGGTCAATAATTTGTTGTTTCTTTTCTGTTTAATTTCAGACAAATATTGCTGGCAGTGGGCTTCTTGTGAACGCCATGGCATTGTTGCTGCTGCAGCTGGTCTGCCCAAGCATAGCGGCTCCTGGACAGCTTTTTGTAAGTAGTTCACATCGCTTTCACATAACATGCCTAATTTCAAATTGTAATTGTTCTCGTTTCAGGAAACTGATCCATGTGGACCGGATGCTGCAACCCTACAGAGCAGCATAAGGAAACTGGAAAATGAACTGTTGCGCACGACTTGGATGGTAGAGCATCTGCAGATGCATAGATACTTCAGACCTCTGGGCTTTTCTGCAACTGACGGCAAACTTCCCATTAACCAAGCCCCCGATGTCAACCGAAGCTATAACAGCTTGAACACAACAGTGATAAAACCCATTCCACCAGCTGGAAATTTGATCGTCTACGACAAAGGTAAGAAAGCAGTTTTAAAAATCCTTAATTTTTACAGTAGCATATAAAAGTTTGCTGTAACATTACTTATTATTTCAACTTCTATTTCTTGTATCCTTATTATTGATATTACTACTGAAGAAGACTACTTAACTTCACACAAACAACAACATCCAATAATTAAACGTTTAAACAAAACTTGACTAACCAACACGCATTTTATGAGTGTTTACCTTTATCTTATGCTTGGCTTGTATCCTAATGCAATGGTTTTCTTTCCTTTGTTACAATGCTACACACACATACACACACACACACTAAAAAGTATGTGTTTCATTATTTTAAGATCTTTCCAATCTTGTTGTAGACTGCTCTGAACTGTTCGATAGATTGAGATCACCAAGCGGCTTTTACCGCATCAGACCCAAATTACATCAGGAGCCTTTCTTAGTCTATTGCGATATGGAGGACGGAGGAGGGTGGACGGTGTTTCAGAAGCGTCGGCATGGAAAAGTTGACTTTAACAGGTACTGTACCTTATCAGATAATACATTGCATTCATTATCTTGTGGTAAAAAACAACAACAAAATGTTTATACTGAGCCACGGAATCTGTCAAATCCTTCTTTTAGAGACTGGGTGGACTACAGAGATGGTTTTGGAGAGTACAAACTGTGGAATGACGAGTTTTGGTTAGGAAATGAGCACATGAATGCTTTGCTGTCGGAAGGTTAGAAACGATGACAATTATTTTATAGATGTATCTATATAGAAGTGGCTATGAAAGCCAAATGTATCCCTGGTAAAATGTCTGGTATTGTGAAGTGAAAACAAAATTAAATCACCTTTTTTGGCACACATCCCCAAACAAATTCAGTTAAAAAAACAAAAACATTTGAAAAACACATATAAAAAAGCTGTAATTACATGGTTGCATAAGTGTGCACATCTGTTATGAAACCAGTTTATTGTAGCTCTTTTAGTTTAGTTTAGTTTTACCCCCTTTACCAGATTTTGTTTTTTTGAATTTTTTGAATTATTTTATATTTCATTTTTACAAAAACATTTTTTTTTTTTAAACCACACAAACCTGGTGGTCTCATGAATTCCTAACATCATAATGTCAAAATGCTTCTTTTCAATTTTTCAGATAAAAACTTGGTTAAAATTGATCTCATGGATTGGGATGGAAAGAGAAGTTATGCATTTTATGAGAACTTCAGGATCACAGATGAAGCTGTAATTAAAAAAAAAACCACAACATAATTTCACCTAATTATACTATTCATTTTGAAAAGCACAAGAACCACAGACAGATTGAATTATTTTTTTTATTGTGCCTGCAGGATAACTATCGTCTCCAATACGGCCAGTACAGTGGGAAAGCTGGCGATGCTCTGACTGGTGGTGGAGGGATGGTGGAGCAGTGGTCTTCCTGCCTTAGTGGGATGCAGTTTAGCACTAGAGATCAGGTGAGCTTCCAATATTGCTTTTTTGAAGGTGCTACTAATTGTGAATTTGAGTTTTAAATCACGGATCGTGTTGATAATAAGGCCTATATCATTGTCAGGACAATGACCGCTTCCTTCAGGGAAGCTGTGCCATAGAGAGTCAGGCTGGTTGGTGGTTTAACAGGTATTTTACTCTCAGTTTTAGTACAAATTAGACAAAAAAATTTTGTAATATATTTATCTCCCACTGTAGTTTCAGGACTGTAAACTACCTCCTGTCTGCAGGTGTCACGCAGCCAACCTAAATGGCAAATTCTATCGGAGAGGGAAGTACAAGGCTGAGTATGACAACGGTGTGGTGTGGGGAACCTGGAAAGGCGTCTGGTATTCTCTTAGACACACCACCATGAAGGTGCGCCCACAGTTTTTTCTGGACAGTGCGGGAAGTGGAGCAGGGGACATTTAAAAACTAAAGGCTTCATGTGCATGTGTCTGATAGCTTAGAACACAGGCAGTTTTTTCATGTCTCCTATTTTCATCATATTCAAATTAATATCTAGAATCAAATAGAACAGCCTTCTATTATATATATATATATATATATATATATATTTTTTTTTCCCCAATAAGCATTTCTGAGAATGTAAAATTATCTGAAATAAAACAACTGTGTTTCAACTACATATTTTCACCAGTGTTCCTTTTTGTAGCGCCTAGCCAAAGTGTTTATGTACTTTAAGTTTTTCTCTTTTTATCAATTTAAAAGCAAATGCCTAATTAATTGCAATATAATTTAATGTCGTTAAGACATTTATTAGAGCATAGTTATGATGTGATATAAGGATGGTTTTTAAAAATGAGTACATTTTATACTTGGTGTTAAATGGAAGATGGGTAGAACTAAATATAAGTAAATATTGGGGGAAAGAAACTGTCAGAGGCTGCAAAAGACTTCATCATTGCCTAGCAGAGCAAATACTGCTACTTCTGCAACTTGTGTGTAACCTTGCAGAAATGTTTAAACAAAATTTTTGAAAATTGAAAATGCATCTACTTTTTATTTCACAGTATTACAAAATGTAACATGGAAGTTTATGACTGATTGATTTTCTACTTGTTCTCCTGTACAAACACTGGGGACAGATCCAAGTCCAGCATACTCTCTTCTGCTTCACTTAGCCTGTAGGGGGAGCGACCCCTGTTGCTCTGGTCTCTAGCCATTGGGAGAGAGTTACACCAATCTCTCCTACAATCAGATGCAGAGACATTGAAGCTGGAGCTGCGTTGCCGTCCTTTAGGTCCAGAGCAGGACTGAGCGTCTTTCAGTTTCCGGGCCAGGATGTTCCTCTGGATAGGCGATGGGCCACGTCGGTTCCAGTTCTGCTCAGCCCGGTCTACTCCCAGCTGGTTCACCTCATCTGGCCAAGGATTTGTAAGAGATGGTCCCCCAATCCCTGAATCCAGCTCGCCACTTCTGCCTCTGGGGTTGCCAAGCTTCTTTCTTTCTCCTGTGCCACTAAAGTCTTTAGTATTTTTTTCCGATAATAAGTTGTTTGTGTTTGTTCCTGTGTGTTTGACTTGATTATTAGCTGAAGAGGCTGCCCTCTTCATCCAAGCCTTTTCCTGCTCAGTCCTACGGGTTTTGGTTGTATCCCGGTCTGCTACTCTGTGCTCGGGAATGGGGTAGGAGGGATGAGGCTGTCTCTCCCATCTTACTTTGGTCCAAGAACTTCCTTCTGGAAGCGTCCGGGATCCCACCTGAAAAGCAAAATAGAGAACTACATCTTATTTCTTCTTGCAAAAATTAATTTCAGATTATTTTAAATGGATAAAGGTCAAATGTAAAAAGTATGGGTTTACAACCTGGGTCATGCTCCTCTCTCTAAACTGCTTGGACTTGACTGAAGAAGTCGAAATCAGCTTGGTGTCATTAAAGCTGGAGGTCCGCCGGAAGTTTGGATTCCTGTGGAAACTATTTGACGTTTCTGCATCTCCTCCTTCTCCCCTAAGACTTGGCATCTTACTACTTTCCACCATCTCCACCCAGTCAACTGTGCGGTCACTCCATTTCAAGCTCCTCGCAGAGACAGCGGGAGGTCCCAAAACTAGCTCCACTCTTGGTCTGTCTGATGTGAGTCCTAATGACTCAGACAAGGGAGTTGAGGTGCATAAATGGCTGTGGTTGACATTGCCATGCAAACCCATTTGCAAGGAAGAACCAGTAAATTTAGTAGGTGAAGGAATTGGGGAGGTGGTGGGTGAGGTGCATGTTTCCAGCGCGGTGTCATGGACAGGGCTTGAAGAGACATGGTACAGCTGTGTAGCCTCTTTTAACCCCTGCTTCTTCATCTTTTTCAGTTGCTGCTGAGCCAAGTGGTAGCTACAAAGAATATAGTGAATTGTTAACTAAAACTAGGTGAGTCGAGCATAATTAGAAACTGATGATACCGATGATCGTTTAGGAAAGCCTTTAAACATACCCAAATATTGTTGGCAATACCTTCTGACCTACTGGAGATAGCCTTTCTGGATCAGGTGAATGTGGTATCACAAGTGCCTGTGGTGAGAGAGGCTGAGCTCCGAGTGAGGGTCTTTCTTTTTGGGAAAGGACTGCCCCCGATTGGCAATGACCATCAGACAGGCTAGGCCTTTGGAGGCTGTGGCCACAGATGGAGGCCTCATCTGAAAGCTTGCGACCCCCAGGGGAATGAACGGAGCCTCTGTGGACCGAGCTGCACTGGGGAGTCTGGCAGAGTTTTCTCCACACAGTCACCACAACAGTTGCCATGATCACTGCCAAGCAGAGGGAAATACCCAACACCACGATCATGTTTCCGCCAAGCGGGGATGCTCTCACAGGTACAGAGGGAAGAGATGGAGATTGTGAAGGTAACGCTGTGGAAAAACAAAAACAATCAGAAAATCACAGTGTGATACAAATCCATCACCACCTGATGAAAACATTTTTTACTTATGATTTCACAGTAGTATAACAAAAGATGCCAATGTTTCAAGTCCCACTTTCTTCCATGACGCACCATTTTATCACTATAATAATAAAATAATTAAATAATAGTTTAGCATTTTTATTTATTATTAAGCTATATAACCACAGAAATGTGTAAACCTCACATACAACCTTCTATGTAAAGCACTTGGAAATGTCTTGTACATGAAAATGTGCTATACAAATAAACTTCCCTTAACCTCGCCATGTGATCTAATGTAATTTTGTATCATTTCTGAAGTTTTCTGAATTTTACACTCGTTCAAGTAATTTTAACTCAGTTTTGGGTGTAAAACTTGTGAAATATATGAGACATGGTTAATTTTTCCTGATTAAAATGAAATAGTTTGAGGCAATCTAATATTAGAATATAAAATCTTTGATTTGAAACCAACTTACTGTCGCATTCCTCCAGGGAGCACAGAGAGACCTCTGTCATCATGTCAGCGCACTGGTTACCTCGGACTCCAGAGGGCAGCAAACAGTCACGCTTTCTTTCCCTCACCCCATCTCCACAAGTCACACTGCAAACACTCCATGGTTTCCAGGTCCCCCAAGATTCTGCAATACATTTCATGTTGTAATCCTTTCACCCATCAACAGAAGAAAAAAAAAAATAATGATGCATATTACTTGGCTTTTATGTGCTCAATCAAAACAAATGTAGTAAAGCCTTCCTTCAGTCTTCTGCTGATTTTTCCTGGCAAAATAGTTTATGTTCAGTCAAACTGAATAGAGAGCAACATTTTTTAAAGTCTTGACAGGAAGTGTTAGTCGAATTTTGTTCTAGTTGTATGATTGCGTCGATGTTTATGCTTTTGGTTGATAAATTGAACGACGTCCAGAGATTTATGAATCACATCTTCATCCCTAAGCTGTCTACTGTGTCAATGGGTTTTCATGCTGTAAGTTAAGTAATCTTCTGTATCACAACCCTAAAGTCTTTACAGACTTGTGCATTTATCTTGAGCTTAAATTTCAATCATTAATAAAGGTGGGAAGGCATTCTTGACCTTTATTTGGAGTAAAGCTTGATGTCTCAGATTTGTGTTTTTAAAAATATGAAAACCTGTTGTGAATTCTTAAGTTTGAATATTTTTTTGCAAAGAACTGTGTTACCGCTGACTGCTAAACCTGCTGTTGTAACCAATACACCGTCGGCTCACTCTTGTTTATGAACCATAAAAGTTGTATCCATGCAATTTCTTTTGATTATTTAGGCTATTTAGAAAAGGTTTAGATTGGCAGCTTGGGTTTTGTGCTATTTGATTTTAATTGCGATTAATAAAACGTATCTTACTTTTATACTGAAAAAGCTGAACAAAAATCAATTTGGCTATTTAAAATTCATATATCAGCATTAAATGCCTTCGTAAGTCTCACCTGCCCCTCTGTAAACCACAAGACATGACGTTGCTGGACTAGGAGAACGACTGAAGTTGAAAACAAAGCGGAAGCAGTACTTATTCCTCCCAGGGTAAAACACAGAGCAGTTAAATTCAGTTGAATTTTCCCCTTGTGTGAGCCAATTAAATGTTATAGGAGAAGACGATGGCTCCTCTGTTCCAAACCCCGTCACAGTGGAGGTTAAATCAACCTCCTTTCCCGCATCATACAGCAGTACTTTCCCACTGACATGAGTGCAAGGTGGGGTTATCATATTAACAGTCACCGTGCCCGTGCAACTCCTCTTATAAGCGTTGGCGTTTTCTACCAGTAGCTTGTAGGGGAAAATACGGGACAGATAAAGAGGTCCAGAGCTCATCACTTCTTTCACTGTGTGAACGGAATGTAGAGCCACTTGTATGAAGTCTCTCTCAGTGAACGGGAAAGTGCAGGGCAGCTCAACACCCTGCGACCGTACTGGCTTGATCGGTTTCCGCGTTTGGGCCCGAACTTTGTTGATGGTGTTCCGACCTATCTGGTTGTGCTCCACGTAGCTCACGACTAAGAAGAGGGCAGAGTCGGGGCCTCTGGAGCAAGCCTGAAAGTGTTCATTAGTGGATAATCCAACCTGTAAAGAACCAACAAAAGAGAAGTATCCATGTTTTTTTTGTTGTTGTCAATCGTGTTACTGTAAATTAGCAAAAAAAATGTTCAGTCAGTTAAAGCTCATGTTGTCTTGCCTGAAACTTTTCCGAATGGTTTCCCGCCCTCACCACAGAGATGTGAAAAGTGGGCCACTGTACTTGCAGTTCAGAGCTCCACCAGGAGGCTGAGCTCTCCGTGCTGCTGCTGCCGTTAGTGTGAGGAACAGCAGCGATGCTCGCCTGCCTCAGCAGGAACCGGAAGGTTCCAGCATACAGGAAGCAGGAGCAATCAAACTCCTCCCTACCGACCGGTTGGTTGCTAGGGAGGATCCTGGACAGCAGTGAGGTGTTGGTTTCCATGTTGACTAGAGAGAGGCTCATGTTGGTGATGTTGTTGTTCGATTTTGTGCTGAAGTCCACAAATACACTCCCATTACTCAGGGCCACGTGGAAAGAGGGCCATAAACTGAGCCCGGCAAAAGCTGCCGGATAGCGTATAAAAACAGAGAAAAAGTATCAAGAATTATTTGACCACCTCTGCATTATCGGTAAAACATCTTTTAATGACGCACTGACACGATTCCTTTTCCAGTGTGGAAGCATTTTACAAGATAAACCTTCAGCAATCTTTAAAACTATTAACTGGTTGCAAGACACAGTAGGTTAAAAATTATGCCTAAAAGCTTAAACATATAAATACACCTATAATATTCAAACAAATACCCCTTAACAAGTTGAAGAGAAGCAATATCTATCTGTCTGTCTGTCTATCTACCATGTGTTGATAGGGTTAGAGGGTAGCTAAGGACGGCTCTTCCTCCCCGCTTAATGCAAACTACTGTAAACACCTCACTCAAGTGCAGATGAATATAACATCTTATAACATGTTCAAACTTGTTAAACTTAATAGTCAGCAAAAAAAGCATAATGTCACACATAATCCAAGCTTGCAAAGTTTAGAGTGTTCCTATAAAAAAATGTAATAAAATCAGCAATTGTTTTGCATCTTTTTTGTGGGTGTCTAACTTTTTCAGTATCATATTAGAAGTTTAAATCATGTATTGACAACATTTCCCCATTGCAATCTATCCATTTCCCCCCCCCCCCCCCGAGACTCACCATATCCTATGAGCACAAGAAGAAAGGGCAGCAGCGTGATAGCCTGTGGCATTCCGATGTCTGTTTCCCTTCTTCTCACTCAACCATTGCTCACATCTAGAAATCACAGGTCAAAAATCAAATAAGTTTCAAAATACATGAATATGTGACAAAGACTGCAGAACCTAAATGGACGAAAGACCTGAAAAGGTGTTTTCTTTCTACAGAGCTATGAAAAACAGGAAACTCAGTATGAAACAACAAACGCCAGATTTATAGATTTTTTTTTTTAGGTTGGTCCTCCTTTTCCTTTCGCCCTCACAATGGGTACAAGGAGCTGTCGTCACCACATAGCTAAGGTTCCTTTGGAGGGCTTTGTTCATCACCAAGAGTAAACCTTATATACATAGCTGCCTGCTCATGTTTGGTTCATGTTTGGTTTCAGTAAAGGTAAATTCTGTCAGCTCAGCTTTAAAACCCCAATCGCAAATTAGGAAAAGGTTGAATTTTAAAATTAAAATAATATTAGAGACTACATTATACTTTAATGACGGTGATATAAAAAAAAAAAAAAAGTTTAAGTCGAAATAAATGGTTCAAGGGATTATGTTCACCAAACTTTATAATTAGATATATGATAAATGCTATATAAACTGACTATTTTACAGTTCAAATTAGCTGATTGTTCCACTTTGAAACCAATCACAGGAGCAGACAAACATTGAAAGCAGACATATAGATTTACAATGCCCTATTAAGAAAAAACACAAAACCAAAACCATAATGTTAAAACCACATGGTACCTTTAAAAATGAGAAAACACGTCCAAACTAAACAACCGTGAAAATACACAACATTAGTGAACAAATGGAAAAAGGATGTAAACAGATGGACAACATGTGCACGTTTATTGTGATGAACAGCCTGTACGGGTACAAACATGGTCCAAACAGAAAGCCCTGCATAAACCACAGAAAAGCCAGGATTCAATCCGTTATATCACATTATTTGTTTCAAGAACATTGAATTCAAAGAGAAGTATCAAAACTAATGAACATGCTGCCATTACATTCTGAAATGACCTATTAGGAAAATTAAACCACAAACTACACTTCAGGAGGGAGCAGCAGTAAACCTGAACAGTGGGTCTAGGTGCGTATATGGTGCTGCTGGACGTCGGGAAAATCGCCTCGTACTTACGTGTGTTTGTTTGCGCGGCACGTCTTCGCGTTAATCCTTCCCAGTTAGTTTCCAGCAGCGGCGGCGGCGGCGGCGGCGGCGGCGGCAGCGGCGGCGGCAGCAGCGCTGATGCACTTTAACCTGAACACCGAATCCAGATCAGAGAGGGCGCGAGGCGCGCGCGAGATTTTAGAGAGGAGTGGCGCGCGAGCGTCAGAGCGGAGCAGCGCGTGCCACCTGCCTATTGAAAGCAGGTTTTGTTTTTTATTTCATATCTTTTACTGAAGCCATACCTGAAATGTGTTTAAAATCGATCATTGCTGGATAAAAAGGATAAAATAGCCAAAAAAAATGAAGGAATCCAAAAGAAAAAAATCTAACCAATAGTCATAAAGTAGTTTATAAATGCATTGTATCCATTAAATAAAGATCAAGCATACATACATGGATTCAAATGTTGGTGTATGAATAATCGTTTTTTGATATTTCTCAAACCTTGAAGCCTTTATTTCACTGCTTATCTTGCTGTACCAGTTAACTGACACCGCTGTGGCTGATCACATGCTGTACACCCAATAACCTTCAATCCAATCACCTGTAATCACAGCAGTGTTTGCTCCGCCAACTGATTACACCTTTAGGGTCCGGAAGCCTTTGCATTTGATAAACAGATTCACTGTTGAATGAATGATTCATCATGTATAGTCTTTGGTCCTCATCATCAAGGAGATGAGGGCCTATCCAAGCTGTTAAAGAAACGATTTTATAAAAAAACATACCTGTCAAAATTGTCATATAATAGATATTGGGAGAGTAACCGAGACATTGGCACGTTTGTGACGTCATTTAATAGTCCTGATCAGTCCACCTTACACCGACAAAGCTGAACAAGCACAATTTCAACAACTACACAAATTCCAGTGACCTACTTGCCTCAAGTCCGATTTCCTGAATGAACTGAGTTAAGCCATTATCGATAAGTGAACCACATGGCAAGCTAATCTACTCAGTTTCACCAACCTTCCTTTTTCCTTTCCAGGGGGAAAAAACAACAAACAGGAAGCTTCTCTGAGGAGGAAAGTTTACTGTGCAGCTCAGTTCACAGCGGGGACAAAGGATGATTCGATTGTGAGTTTCAAAAGCTCTACTCAGATGAAAGCACTAAGCACTGGTACCTATATTGCTAAATGCTTATATTTTACAAAGTCAGAAATTGCTGGGCGGTAACCGTTTGTAGGACATACAGTGCAGATTATCCAGCTAGTAATTCAAATGCTTTGGTTGATATTCAGTAAATCAATAAACAGATAAATCCACAAAAACACCACTGGGATGTATATCGTTTGGAACTGTGACCCCATGCTTTCTAGGAAATCAGTTTTTATGACGTCTAATGAAAATGATGGAACAAAACTAGATAACACTGGCAAGTAACATGAAAAAATAAAAAAATAAAAACACCGGAAAGGTTTACAACCGTTTATTACAGAAATGCGTGGCTCTACTTTGGTACAAGAGTTTTGAATACTAAAGGCAGTAATTATTCCACAATTGAGCCAAGTTTTAAATAAACCTGCAGGTAAGTATCAAGAAAATGGAAATTATCCATGAAATAAACGCTTGCCGCTACAACGACCCATCTGCCAAGTAAAATAAACTACAATGTGGTTTTTTTCCCTTACCTACAGTATTTACAGGTGATTTAGATAAGCGGAAAAGGATAATCAGGGAAAGAACCGTGTCTCACACATTAGAAAATCGAAAGAAAAAACAAATGGCAACTAAAAGGACCCACAACAACAGTCACACGTCCTCACCTGACTGGCTGTATTATGGATAGTTTTATATGCAGCCTATATCTGTGGAGAGAGCTACCTTAACATTTTTGTAAACCAATCAGAAACAGTTTGGGTAAAACCGTAAACCCTCAACAGAGTCGTCCCTACAAAGGTGGCCCATCTTCTCAGCAAGCAGCAACCTGAGAATCACAAGCAAAATAGAGCACAAGTAGTGAGGTGGGGGACGTGCAACGCGCAGCAAACAAAGGTCAGAATAAGACGGATGATGACGTTTTTGTGTTAACGTACCGCTCCTTAGTCAGAAGAACAGAGAGACCCAAGAGCTTCGCAAACTCCTCTGCAGTCAGGGAGCCTTTTTCAGTCACCTGTGAATAAACAATGAATGAGGTTAAATACTTCAAATCCTCAAATGTTGAGGGTTTAGTGGAACATGCTATAGTATGTTTGATAAGGTTGAAATTTACATTGTCCAACGCTGAGGCTATCATTTCCTCCTCACTGTGAGACTGCAGCTGGACCACCATCACACCGCTGTCAAACACACGCAGCCTACAGATGAAACAGGACCCATAGTAAAAAAAAAAAAAAAAAACTGGTTCAACAAATTAGTCAGGCATCGAGACTCGCATGCGGCTAATACATACGTCATAACACCAAAACCTCCCATCTTTATCATATGGTTGATCATTATTAAATAGGTAATGTGAACATTTCTGAATAGCGCATTACACATTACTGCAGATTCTCGATTTGGTCTGCTTTGACTTGCCCACCAACATGATTGGACCACCGCCACGTTTCACTGTGGGTGGTGATGTATGCCGTTAGTTTTCCCGCCACACGTAGCATTTTACAGGTAGGTTAATTTAAATTTGGTTTTATGAGATCAGAGAAACGCCAAATATTTCTGCAATGTTCCCTATCTTGCTCATGGAAAACTCTAAACAGAACTTGCTTTGGATCAAGTTTCTAGACGGATAACTGTCTTTTTTTGCAGCTGTGTTGCACAATTTCCTGTTTCAGACTAATTTTCACATTGTGAGATGCTGCAGGGTGATTTTTGTTTTTATTATTTATTTTAGACTGATTTATACAGAGTTTAAATAACATGTGGACTCTGTTTAATTAGATGCATTAATTTGCATGAACCTTTTGTAGAAAAACTGTTTACAACAGTACAGTTTATAGATTATATTTTTTTTATATGTATAAAATATATCTAATAATAAATGTAAAATATCTGTTACACAAATAATAAACAGATATTTTAGACTATTGGAATAATATTCGAATTGATATGTTTTGGAGCAGCTGTGGTTAACTCTGCGTCTGCCTCAAATCCTTGGTTATGGAAGATTGATGGAAGACTTTTCCAGTTCTGTATATTCCTGTCTTTTTTTTTTTTTAGAACTTGAATTTGTGTAGATGTATGATCATTGACTCCACTAATACATATTTACATATAAGATACAATGAACTGAGATGTGATTTTTAAGGTAAGTGGTTGTTTTTACCTAAGAATGTCAAATTAAAACAGACATTCAACATTTTTGATTTTTAAGAGCATAACAATTTTGAAACCCATGTTTTACCTTCCTCTCCTTAGAATAAGTAAACCAAAAAATAAAAAAACAAGATTTGTTTACTGAACTTAAAAGTTTGGTTCACCAAGACCAGTAACACAAATTAAGATGGGAAAAGTAGGTAGTATTTTTCTTTTCTTTTCCAGAAACCACAGGAAGTAACAGGAAATGACAGCTGCGGAAGCCTAGGCAGGAAGCTAGGCAGGAAGAGAATGGCCAGCCTTGTCCTATTTGCTAAACACTTAACCTGCTCAACAATTACAGGCCCACAACTTTAAAACAATGCGATACAAACAGCTGACACTCACCTCAGGGGGAGTTTCAACGACTCAAACATTTTGCACGCGTATAACAAATCTTCAGGGGATAAAAGCTGGGAGAAATAGGGAAAAAAAATAATAATTTTGTCTGGAGTGTAACTTTTCAAATCACCAACTCATGTCACATGCACAGAAACATCAGCTGAAAGGATCGACATTTGAGCGTCACCTCCATCCCCCTGGCACGGTTGACGAGACAGTATACCTCCGTTAGAGCCATCATACCTCCACGCTCCTGAGTCAGCAGCAGAAAGAGAGTTAAATTTATGCAAGAGTTAAAAAAATTAATTTCATCTTGTTGTAGTAGACAGGTTAGACACTGACCTCTAGAGGTGATTGCAGCATATCTCCCAGTTGTTTAGCCAGCTGCATATGATAATGTGTACCGGACCCGTGCGTTTCCCTGGTAACAGGGTTGGCAATGCCCATGCTCAGTAGGTAAGACTTAAACCGGATTGTCTAGAAGAGGAAATATAACCGTGGCTAAGACTTTAGCTAAGCTTTGAGGATCATTGAGTTAATATGATCCGTGTTACTATATGTGACTGTGTTGGCGCTATTCTTACCTCATCTTCTGTTATATCTCCCTGCTTGTCTTTGATCTTGTTGGCAATAGATCTTGACAGCTCCACCATCTCTTTGGCCTGCCAGTTAGAAAGTCACTTATCACATCACACTACTTCAACCCGTTTTTTAGTATCCATCTTTCGATGATAAAATGTAGCTTGTGATTAAACAAATGCACAGTAATAGTTTTCCTACTCCCCCCCCCCCCCCTCCCCTTTTTTTTTATTTGTCACCTTACCAAATAAATTCAATATTTTATAGGGATATAGTAGATTTTAGCAGATATAAAATATTGTGTAGTAAAAATAATAGTACATGCTTTCAAATAATAATAAAAAAAATGCATACAAGAATGCTGTTATTGTTGCATATTGTTAAAGGGAATGTTTTTCTTTTAACTGATACTGCGAAGCTGGCCTATTTTACAGACAAAAGTCTAGAAAACACATTATTTCATTGCTGTCATGGCACCACACACTATCTCATCAGGGGGGCTGAATTTAAATTGACAGCAAATTTTTATTTGTAAAAATGTAAGCAAACCATCTATTGTTTTGTTTCAGTTTTACAGTTGCGCACTACTTTGTCTCTGTAAAATAAAATCCCAATCAAAATAAATTGCAGACTGTAACATTAAAGGGGCGTGATTACTTTTGCAACAAATTTCTGTATACATTTACACAGAAATCTAAGGAAAGCTTCTGTTACCTTCACCATCAGCTTGCTGAGGTCCTCAAAGGCCTGGAGACAAGTAAGAAAAGGTTGCTGAGGCTTGAAATGTTCATTAGATTTAACGGTAAAATATGTTTTTAACAGAACAAATTTAACACATTCCTTAAATCATTGTCTTTACTTGGTAGCTTCTATATTTTATGTAATTCGTTGAGTTAAAAGAAAAAAAGATTATATATAAAAACTGTTTTTATACCTTCTAGATATTACCACAAATGAGCTAAAACTGCACACAGCTATTGTGTTTTGTTGTCTGTTTTTTTTATTGTTACCTCAGAAATGTTCTTGTCTGTTTCTTTCCTCTTCTCCTCTATCTTCCTCTCAATGCCAACAATCCCCACTGCGCGTGTCCTTCCTGCCTACATGGTTAACATAGACAGCACACACAAGCAGACATTTAATTCAAAAAGTTACCACCGAGATCGGAGCACAATTAAACAGAACAGCAAAAAAAAAAAAAAACTCTGAATAGTTAAAAACCTTAAAGGTGCATTTACTGCTTACTATTATTATATAGCGTCTAAAGTCCAGTACTCGAGAGCTAACAACCTGCAAATTAAACCATTGCAACAACACACCTGAATTAACTCATATAATCACAAGTGTTGAAGACAGTATACATCTAACACTTGCATGATAGCGGCACTTGAGAAAACTTGAGTGCCCCTGCATCTATGTTTAAAACACAACTATGTGTAATTAGCTCAACTAACAATAATGAAATAAAAATAAGGAAACACTGCCATCCAGTGGAGTACAATTGAAATGTCAAAAAGAACGTTACTAATGAATGAATCTGCAGTATGATTGTCATCCAGCTACATTTCCACTAATCTTGCAGTCGGTAAATGAAAAGATTGAGAAGCTGCTGACCTGAGGTCCAGTTCCTGTTGAGACAGGCTGTGAAACTGGGGTGTTCTCCCACCTTTTTTGGGTCATCTCTTCGGTTAGTCTCCTGTAAAACTGCAGTTACAAGGTTTGTCATTAAGAACAGAATATCAAAAAGAGAATGCTAACATTTAAAGAGAGAACTATAAAATGATGTGTGCTTTTGGGACTACCTCAATCTGCCCATGTTCTTTAAAAGACAGCTTGATGTAGGGGTACTTGCTGTTCTGGTATGGACCCGGCTCCTTGTTGGCAGGTGATGGATGCAGATGGATTACTATTTTTGCACTTTAGAGTAAAGAAAAATAGTTGATCATGTTTTTTTTTTGGTCATGATTAATTAGAATTTGCCCACTACTTTTCAGGAGTTCAAATCTCTCACTAATGCGGCATATCAAATATATTTGTCTTGAGCTTGATCTGTGTACCTCTTTCCTATTCCGGCAGCATGCTCCTCAAAGAAAATAATCTGAGACAGAGGCATGGCCGTACAGTAGTCCTGCAAAATAGCAAGACAAATGCATGTCATAAATATAGTAAGCACAGAGAAACACTTTCAATTATAAACTGTTCCAAGACAATAATCTAAAAATATTAAAGCAAGAACAAAATTGAGAAATTATTTTCACTAAATGCACATTTATTTTTGTATGATCACCCTTTTGGCTTCATGTTGAAAATTTGTTACAAATCCCAATGACAAAAAGTCCACAATGACTATATCTGCAGTTCTCAGATCGGCTCACAATGTTGCACTCGTGCACTCTTATTCTAAGGCGCATTCATGAGTTAGATAATAATCTTATATACATAGAATATACTGAATAACCTTAGCTTTATGTCTTAATGCTCAAGGTTTCTTACATGATTTTTGGCGTCCCTCCACATCAGCCGATGGGTGCTCAACAAGACAACTCCAACGTCGAGTTTGGCCTGGTAATAAGCAGGAGGGAGTTTTTTTCGTTATTAACCTTTTAAATCCCTTTTCGAGTATCAATAGTTGCAACGTGACATGTATAACACACGATGAACTACGCTGACATTCTCACCGCGTTTTTTTATTTCACACAATTTCTCCCTGAATGTTGCTGCTAAGTTTAGCCAGTGATCATTTAAAAACTGGGAATGAATGATCAAACTCTACCTTATCCTCCCCGTCATACAGTCTGACACCGCTCTGTTGAATCACTAGAGTTTCGTTGATTTCTAACAGCCCGTTTGACCACGAGAAACGGTCCATTTCCCCTCCTCTAAAGAGGGAAAACACAAAAAAGCTACTGCTCTGCTGCAAACCGTCGTTCGGTGTTTACTTCCGGTGTGCTGTCCAAAATCCGCCTACAGGAAATCACTTACAAAACTTCCCCTAAAATAAAACTCCAGCAAACTCTGTGTTAAATGTGTATGACTTCGCAATATGAGCATCTTTTCTGTTTATTATTTGGTATTTATTCGTATAGCTTTCACAAAAATAGATGATTTGCTGTCAGGGGGCCTCACATGGGTCCTTTCGTTGTCGACGTGCTAGCGCCAGCTGTCATTAGCGTTAGCTAACTAAACTTGTGTCTGTTCTTGCACGCTTTAATCAGATTCTATTGCTGTTTAAAACGTCCCTGCAATGGTTCTAGTTTAATTGGAAGCCTATTTGAATTAACTTTACTGTAAGACAGGTCGAATGTTTGTTTGTGTCTTTCCTTTTTCGCGTCGCGGTCTCGATTGGAACAACTGCAGCACGCTAGCTTGTTGTTTAGCTTCAGCCAAATCTAGTCCTGCTCTGCAGACATCTGTCCTGCTTGGAAGTCGCTGTTTAAGAGCTTTGTCACTGAAGAGCCATCTTAATCATGCAGTTGTTAAATATTTTACCGCACAAGTTAAATCTTCGTTTTGCCTGAAGGTAAATTAGTGTTACAAGTCGTGGTTCAGACAATACATTTTAATCTGTTCAGATCCGAACGTCTTTTATCTGATCTCACTTGGTGTTTTACATATTATATTGCCCGTTGAAGTCGTATTATAATCAACTAGCAGTGCTGCTTGGTGCGAATACATAATCAAACATGGACAAGAAATCATTTGACATCGTCTTGGACGAAATAAGAAAGGTACTAAATGTCTGTGATTCCTAATAGCAAAACTCTGCAGCGTTGTTTACGGTGGCTCTTGTGTTTCAGTGCGTCCTTACAGACCAGCGGGTCAGAGCCATAGAGCAGGTGCATGGATACTTCTCCAGTGAACAGGTAGGCTACTGTCCAAACAACCCTTTAATATGTATTACTGTCACGATGGCTACATATGTCATGGGATTAACTTGTACATAAAACTGTGTTAACTTTAACTACAGATACAAAGTGTGGATTAGAAAATGTATCTACAGACTTTGCAATCTCCAAAGGGCTTTTTACATATTTTAGAGGTTTATCAGAAAACAAGCGGCATAAACTAACTGATTAAAAATGCTCGGGGATAAAGTTGTGGATATTTTACGAGCACTCTTGGTTTATGAAACATTATACCAAGCTTATGAATTCTGGGGATTGTTCGGTCTAGTTATTTAAAATAAGAGAAACTGAGTGCATAATTTCCAATTGACCATAATCTGTCCATTATGGAGCAGTAGCAAAAAACAGGTTTCCAGTTTCAGTATTGATGCAAGCTACTTCGAATAGTGAAAACGTGGAATGACAATCTCTGCTGAGATAAAACCAAGCAAAACAAAATCCCGCCTTTATGCAAATTGAAAAGTAGCAGCACAAAACAACTTTATCAAATTAATCACACCCTCCTCATGGTACAACACAATGGTGACAGCAATCAAGGTGATGCTTTTTTTTTTCATTATCAGTTCATTATGCTTTATTTATGCATTAGATGTCTGAATTAGGTCCAGAGGTCAATATAACTGAGAATATGTTTGAAATATTTTAATATAGCTATTTAAAGATGCTCTTCCCTCTGTCTGATTAAACTTGAGCTATTTTGCAATGAACTAAAAGAAGATATATTTTTTTTTAATGAGTAACACTGCTAGGTAAATTAAGAGGTTAAAGCTGTTTCTAAAAATCTGATTGTCCGAGGGAGAGATGAATATATAATATTCCACACGTTTTAAGATTTTTGATTGTTAACAAGTTGTGAAAAATGTATTAAGGTTTCTTTTTGAGAGAAGAAAGCATTTATCTGGTAATTGTTATGTGACAAAATTTGCTAAAGTTCCTATTGTTTTGTAGGTTTCTTTTGCTACAGTTTTTTTAAATCAGAATAATTGAAATACGTTTTTTTAATGTGTTTAGGTGATAGAAATCCTGAAGTACTTCTCATGGGCAGAACCTCAGATTAAAGCTGTAAAAGCACTGCAGCATGTAAGTACCATCAATTTTAACTATCTCTGACGTTGGCAATCACATTTTTTGCTTATGAGTAATTGTACTAAAATGAATCAATTAGTCTCATTCCACATGGTCACAGGAAATCTCTTAAACACTCTTTAAAAATAGAGGCCTGATCTTGTATCTGTACCATTTTCTGTTGTCTTTAGAAAATGGTTGCAATCCCTACAACTAAAGTCGCAAATATTTTGAGCTGCTTCACCTTCTCTAAAGACAGACTCGTTGTCCTGGAACTTCTAGCTCTGTGAGTACAATATTCCATTCATCATAGTCAAATCTTATTTTCTAAATAATAAAAGGTTTTTGGAAGTTGATGAGGTTTTTCAGGAGATATGTGTGTTTCCATACAGAAATATTTCAGATGCTCATAATTGTCGACCAGTGGAGGATCTGTTCCGGATACACTTGTCTGAGAAGAAGCGTGCTCGCAGAATATTGGACCAGGTGTGCATTGAAAGTCTAGATAAATAAAATACCTTTCATTAACAGAAGTATGCTAAAGTCTTTGGAAGCTAAATGAGTTGAGCAACCTGTCATTTTAAAAATTTAATATAAAAATGTGTTGTTAGGTTTGTAAGGTTGGCTGCAAGGCTCCTGTAGCCATGATCTCATCCTGTGGAATGATACCAGGAAATCCCTATCCTAAGGGCAGACCCAGCTTGGTCACTGGCACTTTTCCTGTGAGTATAAGCAAGATTTAATAACTAACTGAATTGTTATACTTTCAAATTAAGCTTAGATCACGGAACCTCAGTTGCCATCTTCTGATGTCACAGTATATTCTTCAATTTTCATATTTTTCCCAAACCCTGTAATAAAGATGTGTCCTTTTGAAATGTACTAGAGCACTTCAAAGATTGCTTCGCAATATAATTTTTATGGAAACAGTTAGTTGACAAAGTTTAATTGAATAAATCATACATTGAAAAATAGGTGAACTGGTTTGTCTGAGGTTGAACACTTTTGCTTATGACCATGTGCTTGTTACCACAGGGAATCCCTCCTGTTAAAAAAGACAGTGAGAAAAAGGAAGACGGCTCCAACAGTATGGAGGGGAAAGGAATTGCTTCCAGGATTATTGGACCATTCAAACCTGTAAAGAATTAAATTGATAATGAGATTATGTACATTTCAGAATGCAATCAATGTTCTGATATGGTGAAATTTGACAACACAAATGCACATATAAGCCAAAAAAAGCCTAGAACGCACATTTTAATTTTAAACTTTTTTGCATCTTTTATAAGTGCTCAAATACTAAACTGACTGGTGACTTCTAAAGGTTGCCCTGGTGTTATGTAGAGAAATCACAGTAAAGGCCGAAAAATGCAGTCTTATGCCAACAATTTCCAATTTTTTTTATTTGTGAACAAATCTCAAAAAATAATTAATGCAATAAGAATGTGTGGCTTTTTAGGTGTTTCAACAGTTTTGTCTTTTTTTGTTTTGTTTTTAGTTTCCTTCGACTTACAACCCTCATCGGCCGGTCCCTTACCCTATCCCACCCTGCCGTCCTCATGCGACCATCGCGCCAAGTAAGTCACAACAAAGCAAAGCAGACCTTTCTCCTCAATGTAACCTAACTTAAAAATGAATTTCAGCAACATGAAAACCTACAGGTTATGTAGCAACACAACCCTGTTAGCTGTTACAGGCTATAATTTCTGACTTCCCCCTGGTATCGCTTCCGTTTGGTAGATCATGCTGTAAGTTTGTGTTGCATATGTGTTGCAAACACCTTTAATATTTGCAAATACTACTCAGGTGCGTACAACAACGCAGGCCTTGTTTCTGTGGGAGGGGTCATTACAGCCAACGTGCCCCCTCCCCCGTACCACTCTTCTCACAAAATAGCAGGTATGATTCCTACAAGCCAAGTTGTGCTTAGACTCTTTGTGAAGCTTGCAGCTTAACTCGCTGGTATGCTACTCACCTGTGCTTCCCCAGGTTATAAGGTGGGTGTTCATAGTTGGAGCACTCTGATTTATCAGAAATAGAAACAGGATCTACTTTATTATCACTTGATTTTGAAGTCTTAGTGATTTAAACACTCTGCAGTATTGGCTGCATCATAATTCAATAAAGTTTGTTCAAAACATTTTACAAGAAAGAAAACAATCTTACTCTAAAAAAAAAAAAAAAAAAAA
>JAVLVB010000780.1:2848486-2899030 GCA_032876305.1 Orestias chungarensis | reverse complement strand
GAATAGCACTGAAATACTAATTGATCTCAATTAAAGTTTCATGATTTCCAAATCAAATACGAAAATTTGCTTTCATCGGTAAAAATGACTTTTTGTTTAGCTTTGGTAAGACGCCTCCATCATTGCCGCTGGTTCAGTAGCTGAACCTGATTAATGCTGCAGTTGGGGGCGAATTGTATCTGTGTTTTACAACCAATTGAAGCAATGACCCAAACCCATGTGCAGTGTTTGATCTGATCTTATTAACTTAAATAAACTAAGTTGACTTTTGAACTCTGGTCGCATTATTGAAACGAACAAACTATGGGTAATTAATTGTCATGAACTTAAATACATGCAGGTGGAGAGCTTTGCTGCTTGGTTGAAAGGTAATTTTAAATGTTGAACATTTTATTTTTGATTTCTCTCCCTGCATTTGCATATGTTCCTTGTTTTCTTCTTTTTTTTTCTTTACAGTGTTCTGCTTTCTGTGGCTGTTTCTGTATGTGTTGCATTCACTCTGAGGCACCCATTAACTAAAATGATCCAACCAGGATCAAATCTATTCTAGACAACAGGTTTATTTCATTAAGAATAAGAACAAGTCTGTAATAAAAAGCTGTCATGGAATAAAATTCAACAATAAGTCGACTGTGATATTTAAATCGACCACCATCCATTTCCTGTGATAACTTTGTATATCAATCATAAGGAAAAGTGTTTCGTCACAGCACACTTTCCACGACGCCGCTATCTGGTACTTATCATCAACATCGGCACTATTGCTCAATACAGGTGACCAGTCAGGTGTACATTTGTCACCATGATTCCTGGTCACGAGATTCCTTTAGTCATTTTTCCATTGCCTTTTTTCCACTTTTGTTTGATTACAAACCTACCTTTGATAAACAAATCATCTCTCAAACGCTTAACAGTGTGAGGATTTTTCAACTGAGATTGTGTGATTGTCGTTTAATTGACACATCGGAAAGTTTTATGAACTTCTCCTTAAAAGATTTTATTTCCACTTTAGAAAAACATGGAAAAAAAAATTCACACACAACTTCCTACTACACAACTTTGTTGTTACAATAGTGTGTAGAGTTAATGTTTACCAGAAATTTTATTGTTGTTGTCAAGTGGGTCAAAATGATTATTTGTCAAAATATTCTACCATTTAAAGAGTTTTTTTAGAAATAAACAAAATCCCTAAAAATTTAGTAAAGGTAAGTAAGACTGAGATTAAATATTAAAGCGTCACACTTATTTTCAATTAGTTGATTGTCAATTAGTAATTAGTAAAGGTACATCTATTGAAAGTAAAGATTGTCAGTATCCATAATAACAGTAATGATAAATAATTATCATCCTAATTTCAAAATGACAAAAAATAAGATTTCTATGGAAGCATGCCGATAGTAGTACATCTGATGATGGCCTCATAATTAATGAAAGATATTTTCTGTTGAGGTTTGTGAACATATAATGCACATAAAATGTATTGCTCCTGAAACATCTCCCCCATTAAACCCCACAATAAATTAAGACGTTTTTAATCCAGTATCTACATGAATTTAATTGAAATATTAATAGGAAATGTTTGATTCAGACACCAGGCCACTCAAATAGTTTACAAAATGAGAAACCAAAAGCAATGATCGGTCGGATGAACAGACCTTGTCCACATCCCCATTAGTCAGAATAGATGTGATCAAATAAAACACTGTCTTGTCTTAAAATAAATACCATCCAATGCTTATTACAAAAAAAGAAAAGAAGTAATTTTCAGATCTCTGACATGAAATAAGTACATTCGCCATGTGTTTTGTAAAAGGTGAATTGAATATAACTGAAGTAAATGATGTGATGCATTTTAGAACAGCTTCCTCTTCTGGTCACGCGCATGTCTCAAGGTATGTTTCCTTCTTCTGTCCAACTAACTTTCACCCACTGTGTCATCATGTGGTACATCCTTCAGATTTTGAGTCAGATATATCACTGGATGTGCTGAAGTACATTGTACACTATTTAAAAAAACGTGTTCTCTATAATCAACTGGCTATACATGTTACATAAAAACCATTTACTATACTGTTCTAACCATATTACTCACTTCAATATTATTTGTATTTAGGCCTATTCATATTAAAATCAGGCTTTCGCTGTGTGCCCCCCCACAGTTATCTTAGTGAAGTTTTATGATTGCACACTCTGTTGATGAACAGCTCAGAGTTGAGGCCACACCTACACATTAAGGAACATTATATTGCTGTGATGCAGCTTTAAAAGGCTGGATCACTTCCTCTTGTTCAGAAGCACTCTAACAAACCCTTTAAGCATATATTCCAGGGAGATTCACTCAGCTCTGAGCGAGCGGCACTTGGAAATGGAGGACCAAATGGAGAGCCAGAAGAGAAGAGTAGTGAGCAGAGATAACCTTATATGTAAGACAAATACTTTTTCTTTTCTTTGTTTCACAAGTTGTTTGCTTAAAAATACTTTAATATTATAAGTACCTACAGGTATTTATTCTTTTTTTTTTTGTAGTTGTATCTGTATCCTGTTATTTGTACGTTAAAGGAGAGTTTTGCGTTGTCAGTTAAGGCGTTACATGTTTCCCATGCTTCATGGATATATAAAAACACAAATGTATTGATAAAAAAGGATATTATAGTTCCATCGACATTAGGACCGATATCACATGGCATTTAGATAAAAAGTCACATATGACCTGGAACTGATTGTGTCCGTATTTCCCTTCAGTTTTCTACACACTCTATTAAGCCAAACAGAGGGAAAGCCTTATTTTCAGAGCCCTGACTAACAAGTATGGAAATTGTTCAGGGTTTGCTTTTTGGATAAGAGCTTCGTTCCATAAGAGACAATAGAGTGATTGTCCATGCACAAAAAACTGACCTATAAAAGTCACATAAACTATGAAAAGAGAGGAGTTTGGAGCTCTTGCTGCAATTCCAGATTTTATTTTAGTCCTTGTTGTAAAATCCTCTTGGCTGTCGTCGTTTGGTTCGATAGATCACACGAACATGTTGAACGGATTTGGTTATGCGTAAGAAAATATAATTACCTAATTTTCATTTAGCAGCTGTTAAATTGTTGGAGGTTTAAAAACAGGAAGTGGTTTCTAATTGTTCAACCGATTCCACGTTGTGTGACCTAGAATAATGTGGTCTTGGTTTAAATGCGTCCATCCAGGCTCGGTTAACTATAGTGAAAGCCGCAAACGATGCAAGGATGGAAGTTTCCATCAGTATACAAATGTATTGTCTCTGATAAACACTGATGTCTTAATGCCCTCTTATCGGACAAATGCACAAATGAGTTTAAAATTGAAACACTAGGCGGCTTTTTTTAAGACTTGTCTTTCTCAACAAGCTGTACTCTTGGGATCGTGCAGCATGCAGTCAACATTTAAGGGTTTGCTCTTTGCTCGACTGTTTTTGTTTGCGGCTAATGGAGAGAAGTGGGAGGGGACTCCGCGCTGCTAGTGCACTGTTAAGATCTCGAGAAAAACATAAAACCACCTTCAACATAGCTTTTATGTGGCTTTTCAGGGCACAGGTAGACAAAAGACACACTGTGTGCAGTAACATGGCTCATTTGGTTTATAGTTCATTTGAATGCTAACATTCAGTATCCAAAATAATGTTTACACGCTAAACGTTTTTGCACTATTTATAGACTCTATGAATCAATCAACACACCATTATTAAGGGTTTGAAGCTCAACTTTGAGACCTTTGCTCCAAATCTTACCCTCTTACTAATTACTGATTAATTACTATAAATTTAGTCTACTTGTCCTGCAAAACTAAAAAACAACAAAAACAAACAATTTCTTTTTTACATCCATAGAATTCTATAAAGAAATTCTGTCACATCTTCGGCTCTATTTTTGTTAAAACGTTTAACACAGTTTTCTCTCTCACTAGCCGAGGGGCCTATTGGATCTCTGGGATGTTGCGGCTGGTTGCTGGTCCTTTTCTCAGGCTTTTTCATTGTTCTGACCTTCCCATTTACAATCTGGTTCTGTTTTAGGGTGAGTGAGCTAAACACCGGGAACAATCTATTTTTGTTTTAGTGCAAACCTGAACACTGACTGATTTGTTTGCAGATTATTCAGGAGTACGAGCGAGCCGTCATCTTCCGCCTGGGGCGCATCACGGACAAAAAGGCGAAAGGACCAGGTGTTGTTTTTATGCCTACTTTATATTTTGGCCTTTTTTCAATTTTTCATCGAAGTAAAACAATTAACCCGGCTCTTTTTCTGTATGTTGTCAGGAATTTTCTTCGTTTTGCCATGTACTGATTCTGTTTTTAAAGTGGATCTGAGAACTGTGTCGTTTGATATCCCACCTCAAGAGGCAAGTTGCACGCAGCGACACTCGTTTAGAGGTTTATGTAAAACTCAGTTTAATAACGTGACTTTAATATATATTTTGTTGTCTAGATTCTCACTAAGGATTCAGTCACTGTATCTGTGGATGGCGTGGTGTACTTCCGAGTTAGTGACCCCATCGCCTCTGTGGCCAACGTGACCAACGCTGATTTCTCCACTCGTCTGCTGGCACAAACCACCCTCAGGAATGTACTTGGCACCAAGAACCTCGCAGAGGTCTTGTCTGATCGTGAGGGAATCGCTCACAGCATGCAGGTATATAGTTAAAGGGTTAAATTAAACGGTCCCATGAATACTCCCTGGCTTTCAGTGCTACCCGCCTCAGTTTTGTATCACGTGTGTCTGTCAACGGCCGGAAAGCTATAAAGTCAAACAAACAGGTGATTCATTTCTCCCTGTTGGAGAAAAGAATCACCAGGGTTTCTGAAATACATAGAATACTTTATTGGCAACACAAATTACTTACACACTACTCAGACCTTATACAGATCGGTGGCCTTTATTTTTGTAAATTATGAGGATTTTTTTGCAGCTAATGAAATTGTGTAACTCAAGATTTTAATATTACAGACAAAGAAGACAAAGAAAAAAATGTCTTTGAGAAATGTGAAAATTATACTTAATGCCTCGTTAAAGGTTCTTATTGTCAGTAGCCACTTTCAAAATGACAAACACTTATTTGTCAGACTTTAAATGCACAACCGGGACTATAAGTTTCAAGTTTAAGGTGCTTATCCTCTCTATGCATTTTCTAGTCAAATCTGGATGAAGCCACAGACAACTGGGGCATCAAGGTGGAGCGTGTTGAGATCAAAGATGTGAAGCTGCCACAACAGCTGCAGCGAGCCATGGCAGCTGAAGCTGAAGCATCTCGAGAGGCCAGGGCAAAGGTTAGGACACTGAACATGAATGAAACAAAACAAAAAAAACAGACAAGTGCATTGCATAAAAGATGACGACTAGCTTTTTGTTTATGCTGAACTCTAATCCCAGTCGTTTAATTACTGTAGGTGATTGCAGCAGAGGGTGAAATGAATGCTTCCCGCGCCCTGAAGGAGGCATCCCTCGTGATTGCGGAGTCTCCATCAGCCCTCCAGCTCCGCTATCTGCAGACCCTCAATACCATTGCAGCAGAGAAGAACTCTACAATCATCTTCCCGCTGCCCATGGATGTTATCTCTCACTTCATGCGGAAGTGAGGCTACTGAAGATCTTATTTGCATTATAAGTAAAGAAGATGGGATGAATTTCACTGTGCATACTAAAAAAAAAAAAGTAATCCAACCATTAAGTATCAATATTCTATGACCAAATAAAATGCTAAGACTTGATCAAGCAGGGCGTTTTAATGGGTATGATTCAAATAGAATATGGAATCGCTGTGTGCTATTGTTTTTAACATTTCACACAACAGTCCATTTTGATGTTAAACAAGTTGCTGAATGTTTTATTAACCTTTGTGTTTTTCTTTATTGTGTTAAAAGCCTGAAAAAATGGTCTTATAACTCGGTGAAAATTAAAAAAGAAAACAAAATGTGGTTTTGTTGTTTTGGTTTCAAGAGTTCCTACATTGAACACACAATTCCGAAATGGTCAAATGCAACAGGTTTTTTTTATATTTTATATTTGTTTTACAAATAAAACTAACTGAAAAGAGTGTTGTAAATGTGTATGTAGGTTACTTTACAAAGTAGTTTCAGAACCAAACCTGTGACTAATTTAATGTCCGTATGTGGAAAAAACGGTGACAAGAAAGTAGTGAACAAACAGCAAAAAACTGACACTGCACATAACCCTGAACATACCATCCCCATTGTAAGTCACAGTTGTGGTAGCATTATAGTGAGAGATTTTTTCTTTCTTTCTGTAGCATAGATAGAGAAGCTGATCATAACTTACGAGAAGGTGGATTGACGTAAACACGGGCGAGAACTGGAAAATATTCAAAATGCTTTAAAACGCCTGCGAGTAAGGCAAAGGTTGATCTTTCAGCAAGATAGCAAACAATAAAGACACAACAAATCTCAAAAGAGCCAAGCATGTTTATGTGCTAGAGGGACCCTGTTCATGTTCATACCTAAATGATTTGTAGCTGGGTTAATCCTTATTATCTTCAGCATGTCTACTCAAATAAAATAAAAACAAACAAACAACACAAAGACTTTCCTACAATTTCTCAAACACTTTAATATCGTCGTTTCCAAAGAAATTATAAACAAAATCATCAACATACTGTGTTCACGTTACATTGATGAATGACTTTACTCCTTGCCTTCCATGTCTCCCAATACCGCCGTTGCAGCCTGACCTCGAACAAATGCGGATAGATCAGAAAAGAGAAAAAGTGGAACAGGAACGGCAAAGGCAGATAAAACATGCTTCTATTTCTGCTGGTGCACTAAGACACGCGACTCATGTTGTAAATGTATTTACATCAGAACATATGTACAATCAGCACCTGTTTTAGGATCAGAGTCCATAGGAGCTATAGTTTTAATGATTACCTATATAAATTTGATGTATTCAAACCGAATGTCTAAACGTCACAATTGCTACAGTAGCTTTCCCCAAAAAAAAGTGTTAAAAACCTTGCCGAATACACTTAGGGATCCACATTGTTCTGTGGGCAGTTTTGATCAAATGCTACATATTTAATGGCTGCTACAAAATGAGCACAAAAGAGGTCCTTCTTATTAAACATGCTGGCATGAAACAGTTTTACAAAATGCAATCATTACAATTTTGACATTCAGAGCAAAGTGAGACAAATGTCCACGGGACACATTGCAGGGTCATTACAATACCAGTTCAGGGTTTAGAAACAATAGTCCTTTAAAAAAAAAATGTATATTGAAACTCAGAACTGTATGCTTCTGCTTGTAAACAGTTATTTCTTGCATCCTTGCTGACTGTAGTTTTTGCACCTGAGGTGAATCTTACAATCTTGAAACACAGCGGGTTTTTGACTGGTGTTTTTATTATTTTTTTCATATTCTTTTCTTATTTTTAGCAATTGAGCGGACATTTTTTAAATCATCGATTTAGAAAAAAGAAATTATAAAAAAAGACAAAAAACGTGTTCATTACATTTCTCCTGCACTGCATTTGACATTCCTCTGATGGGAACATTCAAAACTGTGTCCACATCGTACGAAAAAAGTTTAACGAAAAGAGTAATTTGTATTGACCATCAAAAAGTGCTGGTGAAGAACCTACAGACCAACATCGCCTTTTGTTCACCCCTGGTAAGAATGTGAAAAGCTCTAAAATAAATCTTACTGATGTTGCATTAGCAGTGTTTCACTGAATTTGAGTTCAAATTAAATTGGATGGAAAACTATTTAATGTTACTATATTTTTAGACTACTTTTAAAAAAACGCAGTTCCACAAGTTGAACTGCGTTTAACATTTACCAAAAAAAAAAAAAATGACAAAGAAACATTTTTTTATTTGAACTTTCATCATGAAGTTTCCAGTCTTGCTAAACGTTGATACAAAGGCCCATTTCAACTTGCAATTTTTCCACATAGGATATATGACAGAGCATGCAAGTAAGGCCCAAGTACAGCTTACCTCTCTAAACAAATTCCAAATGTATCTATGAAAAAATCCCCAGGAAAATGCACAAACTGGTGGTCACTATGCGACTATCTCCAAATAATAACTATTTATTTTAAAGGCTTTTGAGGACATCTTTACCAGGAGTGGCACGTTTTTACTATTTTTTGTACATGTACTTAAATGAAGCCCATCTGGTGAGCTTGAAACATTCAAATCAAGTTTGCTGGCGCTTTTTTTATTTTATTTTTTTACATTTTATTTGAATTTCTCTCCAGAACTAGTACTCGAGTTATTTAATCACCAGCCTGATATTGACATTAAACATTAAAAGTACCACACAACCCCCACCCCCCCATACACACACTTTGTTACTAAATATAACTATAATAGCTCCTTACCCAAATGCATGCTCCCTTCAGTAGTATAACTATTTACCCTGACTCTATTTTTTTGATATATTTACAATGGTTGCGCTCATGGACAGTTCAAACTGTTTCTGACTTGTGGATAAAGATCTTGAGCTTCTTCTAATTTCTTTTTTTAAGTCAGGCAAAAATCATGGCCAGCAGATTAGAACACAAGGGGGCATCTATAACGCATGAAATTATTGCCATTACAGTTTTTACATTTAAATAGTTGGCTTGTGTGGTTTGTTTTTATGATTTGTAAAAGAATTTGGGGAAAATCTTTTGAAATTGTTCATAATGGGCCCCCGTACAAAATATTGTTTAAAATAAAAACGTCTTACCATGTAACTCAGACATGCCTTAATAAGATATTGTAGTATATATGCACAGAATTAACTATGCAAAAGCAAAAATACATTTTATACCAATTGTAAATAAAAGTGTGTTACAAAAAAAGGTTATAAAATGGTTACTCTAAATACAGGTTCTACAAGGTCTGTGCTAATTAAGCACATCACAAAAGGTAATTTTCTGTTTTACAAGTTAGAGACTCATTACATGAGAGTCCACTGAGTGTCTTCTAAGAACAGTAGCATGCAGAACTTTAAGCATCTATGGGAAGATTTGACCCTCTGTGTTTTATTTGTTCCAAACCTTTCCTCTGGGGAATTATCTGAGGGGAATTATCTGAGGGGAATTATCAGCCTCTGAGCCTGAATGCATTCAGGCTCAGAGGCTAGCTCATTTTCCGTTGAAAGGGTTCCTACAGTATGGTGTCTAACTAAAAGTATTCACGCCCCACGAACTCTTTCCATTTATAGACTTTTGTGTATTTTGTTAGAATTTCATGTGATAAACTAACACAAAGTCATGCAAAATAGTAGACAAACATGATTTTTTTTAACTTAACAAAAAAAAAAACTTAGAATCTTAGAAGAAATGGTATTGACCCAAATTGACTGGAGCCCCATTCTAACTCTGGAGGAGCTCTAAAAATGTACAGCTCATCTTGGAATTTTTTTTTGAAAGGCCAAACTATTAGTCATGCCTCTACAGATCCAGCATTTATGCAGGATTGACGAGAACACTATTCCTAAGGGAAAGCAATATTGCGGTTTTCCATGTCATGTGAAGGATAAAGGTAGAGGAAGGTGCTCTGACTGACCCTGCACATCATTGAAACATCATGGCAGCATACTGTAGGAAGCTTTTCTTCAGAAGAAGGACTTTAAAACATTGGGTTTAGATCAAAATTTTAAATATAATTATTTTCTAGAAGGGTCTAGTCAAAGCCCATAATTAAATTCAAGTAAAACTCAGTGGTTAGATTATGGCTTTTCATGGTAGCTTTTGAGCAAGATTATTCGAAGGACTTGAAGCTTTTCTTGCAGTTTTATTAATAATGTAAACTTTGAAGTTACTTGCGCTATATTTGTTATATTAGCATGGCTTCCTGGCAATGCCCTGACTGGATTCAAGGATTCAAGGATTCAAGGACTGCATAAACAGCCAATAGAAATAAACAGATTTTGGGGTTTAATGTTTTAAAGTGTTAAAAAAAGTGTAAGGGATGTGAATAGATTTGCATATTCAAACCCTTCCAAATGTTTATTATGCACAGGATCTCCAGATTGGGTGCTGTCTTGAGTTCATATATCCTATACTGAGTTCCCACTCTGTCCCATGAGAAATCTAATTTTAAACTCACAAACACAGTTATTTGTCTAAACATTTCAGCATTAATAACAGATCACAGCAATAATATTTCATACATTAAAACTGGAAGACTTTCACGGTACATGCTTGCTTAATCGGGAAATTACATTTGATAAATAACTCAAATAAAAACACTGTAATATAAATAAACAGACAACAATTAAAAAGTTTAATCCTGTGCTAGGTTTCCCTTTGCTCTGAGCTCTCCATTAGCTGTTATGTTGTGTTTTGGTCACTGTTGCTAAGACGCAACAGACTGCACTTTCCCATTGAGGTACGTAGAAAACAGCTAACAAGAACTTTGTAAGCTGACCTGAGGGCCTGAAGTAAAGAGGAGCTTTTCTTGTAAAGGAAGACGAGGCAAGGTTGTAAAAAAATGCACAGTTCTTTGTATTTTGTAGGTAACATGGCTCAGTGGAATTTTTAATTATCTGCACTGAGCTAATTAGAAACACTCAAAATAGAACTCAAGGAGGCAATTTGCTTAGATTTACAAACAAATTCTTCATCTGAAGTCCCTTGTGAAGGAAACATGGTCACACTCTGCTGGTGAGGTGGTTGGACCAAGTTTAAGGCGCTTCGTTTAGACCGGATGAAAGGAAAGAACTGAGAACAGGAATTGGAGTGACAGAATATATCGTATTCTGACTGAGAAGAGCTTATTTTACTGAGGAGGTGTGTGTCTATGTGCATGTTTGTGTGTTTATGTTTCTACATTGAAGTGTCATATTCTGGTGAAAAGAATGTTTCAGTCATTTGTACAATTAAAACACATGCAGGGGAGGTTTAAACTAGCGACAGTCCCTGTTGTAATATTAAACAATATTTACAGTGTGCAACTGAAAAGACATGAATGCACGCACACACACGCACGCACACATGCACGCGCACACACACACACACACACACACACACACACACACACACACACACACACACACACACACACACACACACACACACACACACACACACACACACACAGCTCTGACTGGACTATTAACCAGCAGTCAGTGTGTTTGTATATCTGTCATATACAACATGATGAGCAGTACCAGACTTGTAGTTCACAGTGTCTTTACAGTATTCTGGAAACTGGTTCTAGTGTATTTTCTTTTTTAAATACCTTCAAAGAAAAGGAGCACTGAAGAAGAAAAAAAATTGAAATGAGTAAAATGCATTTAATTCTGTAAAGAGCTGTTTGAGTTACAGCGACCTGATGACAGCCTATGAGTGGGTGTGTTCGGGCCGGAGTAGTTGTGATTGACAGCCGGCCTGTGAGTGGGCGTGGCTGGTGCGGGGGAGAGGTTTTGATTGACGGCAGCCCTGTGGGACGGGGAACAGTACTGAGCTTGCCTGGGACAGCCATGACAGTGGGTGGGTGAGGAGGAGAAGAGTGGGGAAGAGGGAACAGGGGAGGCGGAGAAGGAGGAGCTGTGGTGCGGGGACGAGGCCGGGGACATGAGGGGGCTCGTCTGGAGGAGCCACAGCAGCTCATCGTTGTTGCGGCTCAGGCGCTTCTTCTCTGTGCTCTCCTTTTCCACTGACTCGTGTAGGTTGGCATTCTCTTCTGAAAGTTGCCTGTAAGGGAGAGGAGTCAATAACTGCATGAAAAACACAAAAACAACAAACACAAAAGCCGACCCCTTACATTTTTTATTTAACCACATTAGTATACAATTTATTACATCTTCATAAATCCCACTGCCAATGATTCCCAAATGTTTCTCACCTAGACATAGCAAGGTTGATGTCAATACGGGCCCTCATGTCTTCATTCTGCTGCTGCAGAACCTGAATCTTCTCCTCGAGGAACACGTTCTTCTGAGCCTGCTCAAATTTACAATGACACAACGGCGCAATCTTTCATTCACCACACACTCAACTTTAATGGAACCCATCATGTATCTTTTGTTTGCATGAAAATCATGTAGGATTGTGCCTTTAGGAGGTTTATTTGAGCCTACCACTTTCTCGAGGTCAGAGATTTTCTTATCCTGCTGGTGTATCTGCTGGTTTTTCATTGCAACAACTTCTTTCAGGCTCTTCAGATCTTTCTCAATGTGCTGGTATGGAGCTAAAGCCCCCTGTTAAAGACAAAATTACTATTATTACTATTGTTATTTTTAAATGAACATTTAGTATTACATTAAAAAACATTGGATTCCTTTCTTTTGATTTTGTCATGATACAACTACTAAGCTCTATATATCATAAAGCAAGATAAAGTTTATCATTGGGCAAAAGAATGAATTAAATCCTCCTGTGCAGTTTAACTCCAGTTAGAGAGATGTCAGTGGAGATACTGTATATCTTATTTGTACCAAGGTTGTATTGAAATCACCATCCCACCACGTCGTAGTCAGAGAGTGAATGACATCCAATTTTGATTCTATATTGTTACGTTTTATATAACATAACACTACATATAATATAATACATTGAAAAAAATCTACTATGTTAGCGCTATTAGCATCCTTAAAAGCAAAATGCATTAAAACATTTTAATAAAAAATGTAAAGGGTATGCATATTGTTCAAAAGCACTATATAATATTTTTTTCCTTATGAGTTATGCATTTTAGATTCGATATAAGATACACTTACAATAATTTGTTCGTCTGTGCTGTTCTTCAAAGCCTCCTCAAAGCGCTTGGCCTTGTCCTTCAGACTCTGGTTTTGAAACATGAGAGTATCCACTTGATCCTAACCAAAGACACACAACAAAAACTTAACATTGTGTACCCAACTTCCCATGCAGGAATAAAGGAATCCATACGATACCAACTTCAATAGGCCTAATACCTGCATAGAAAGCCTGAGTTTCTCAAAATCCTCCTCTAGAAGGAGCTTCTGTTGCTCATGAGCTTTTCTCAAGTCTGCACACAAAGATGACACCATAACAAAGTAAGAGGAAAGTATTTTTAGTCATTTCTGCATTGTAATGTTGTTGTTTTTTACTTCACATCAAAACACATGCCTCTCATGGTACGTGCATGCTCCTCGTGCAGCGTCGCCATGGTGATGTTATGCATGTCTCTGAGCTCCTGCATGGCTGCCTGGTGGTTAACTGTCACCTCCTCCATCTATGACATCCAAAATCATACATAGACATATTTACGTACACAACAAAGGTGATAACTGACATCTGACTCTGATTCCTCTCCTCCTCCTCACCTGCTCCTGCTGCTGAGTCGTCAGCTCCTCCATCTCCAACCGATGCTCCGCCTTTAGGTGCTCCAGCTCAGCAGCGTGACACTTCCTGAGCCCTTCTTCCACGGCAGCCAGCTCTGCCTCCTGCTGCACCTGGAGCTCCTGCAGCTCGCGCTCAAACGCAACCTCCAGTTCTGTTTTGTCCTGCTGGAGTCTCTCCCAGCGCAGCGAGTGGGAGGCTGTGCATCAAGCAGATGAAAAGTGAATGTCGTTTCGAAGCTTTTACTAAGAATCTTAGCAGCAAAAGAGTATATTTTAATCAATCTGTAGTTGGTGGAGAAAACAAATATACGTAAACATCCCAAATAAATATCTCTGGAAAAATAATTCATCACCTATATAAGTAGTTTAACATTTTATATTTATCAGATTTGCCGCAAGCCTGATCTTGTTACTCTCAATAAATATTCAGTCACTGAATCTGTGAAATGAACTGATGAGTACAGAAAAAGAAGCATCTAACTAAAATAAAAAAGTACCCAATTTCCATTAATTACGCAAATTACTTTGCAGTATTAGCAAAGGCAGACACGTGTATGGCTTGGGACACCAAAATCAAGAAAAATAAAAGGGCTACATCACTACTTGCTAATGTCGTCTTACTTACTCATCTCCTCTCTGGCCTTCTGCAACTCCAGGGATAATTTACTTTGACCTTCCTCAGCAGTTTTGTTCTGTAAATTGGAACAATAATAGAAAAAGACTTAAGTTATTGCAGCACTCATAGCCCACAAAGATTGGATATATATCAGGGGAAGTGGTCCTACAACTTTTTAAAGTGTCAACCAGTTTTGCCGTCTATGGCTAACATTTTTGTTCTTTCCTTTCTAGGTTTAGTTCAGTCCAAATGGTTTAAAATTTTAAGATCTATGACACATGAATTGTTTAGAAGGGTGCATTGGCTCCGCTGTGGGAAGTAAACATGACCTGCATGGGCAGCACAGCCAAACAGTTCAGTTTAGATGCTCCATATTTCATTTACTACAGTTGTCATGTGTGATTTGTATCAGCAGAGGGAGCACAAAGCATCTCCGTTGTCCACCTGTCTTGTGCATCTCCTTCAGCATGTTGAGGATATGCAGTGTTCAGACAGATGCAGGCAGTATCACTGCTTTCCTGTCTCAGAGGCTTACTCGCACCATCAGGCACGGAACAAGGTGAAACCGCCTCGGACGCACTATCATGGCCTCTATCATAACTCTCAAACTCAATGTTGCTCAGCATCCTGAATCTGAGCTCATGGTGGCAAATAATCATTCTGTCCCCGAGTTCATCCATGTGCTCAGTTTTCACATATTTTGCACTTGTTTATTTTGTTGATTAAAAAAAAGTCGATTTGCAAGAAACGCTCATTTGTGACGACTTGCACTGTCCACTGAGGAATGTTTTGGCTCACTCCTCCCAAACAAGTAACATTTATTGCGGAGTAAAGACGCTAGAGTGCCAGAGTCATAATTAAATTATGGCTATACCTTTATACAATATTGCTGAGTAGTGATGATGAAGGCGTCAAGAGCCAGAGAGGCTTTCCTCAGCTCATCTCTCAGAGTCTTTAGCTGGCTCTCCTGACGTTCAGAGTACCTCTGCAGACTTTGAACCTTGGAGACGAAAAAAAAAAGAAAAGAGAAATGGAATAAAGTAGGGGACAACGAAACTTCAATTTGTGAGGCAGACATTCACATTACTGACCTCCTTCATTTGCTCAATCATTTCCTTCTCATCTGCTTGCCTGTCTTGTTCTTTCTCCTGAGCTTCTTTTTTCTCTCTCTGCAGGTTCTCCTGGTACTCCTGCTGCGGCCTCAGGGGGGCCACACGGCGAGGTGACCCTAAGGGAGTGGAACCTCGCACCAACGCTGCAGGACGCTGCCCTGGCTGGACTGTTGAGAGAAGAAAAAAGCAAAAAAGGAAACGATACATAATTATAATAATTTCGAAAAATAATACTTGGAAAACTGGACTTCAGACGGATGTATCACACTGACTGCATCGTCCCAGTGTTGACACAATGGGAGTGGGGACTTTCAGCATGAACGTAAACTGAGGTTCTGAGTTACAAATCCATTTAAATTGTATTGAAATCTTCATTAATATACGGATCTTTGGCAATACCTAAGACCAAAGATGGTCTTTATTACATTTATTTGAGCTTGTGCTATTTTTTGCAAACAACAGGCAACATCAATCTCCAGATGTACATTGACATATACCAAACAAGCAGCTGTTACTGCAGCGAAAGCTGGTTTCACAGACCACTGAAAATAAATACGCATCCTACTTTTCAGACTTTTTATATGTAAAGTCTGAAAACCACGTACATGTTCTTCTTCCACCTTACATTCTCCTAAACTACTTTCTGTCGGTAGACTGAAAATTTGGGATAGTGACTTCACAAAACGTGACAGGAATGAAAAACACCTTGCAAATGTCATCATGCTTTCATTTCTAACCGTCTGTGCTAATGAAACTGACGCCTGTTAAACTAGAAGAAATCTGACCCGACTGTTACTTATGATCGGCGTTGAGAAGAGGATGATTGTAATTTAATTAAATCTTTCCTGAAGAGGAAGTCTTTTGTTTTTTCCTTTAATTTCCTGATAAATGGCACTCATGTCTGCTCGGCATTAGATCTAATCCACAGATAATCCACAGTGAATATTTAGGTTTAACAATCGCCTCTGGGAGTGTTTACTTCGTAACTCTCCACTAAAGATGACGGTAATTTGAAAGCTGGGAAAACATGCTTACCTTGTCATTTTTCCCAGGAGGCAAAAAACACATTAGCTCCAAGCTGACATAGGGATAAGCCCATTAACCCGTGTGTGCTAGTTTGTGTAGTGTTGTAAACCAATATTCACATCTTTAAGTCTAAATAAATAAATATGCCCCAAATTGTCATTGGTCAACTAGAAAAAAACAAAACAAGAAAAAAAAAACTTAAATGTCTCCACCTCTGCATCCCCTGCCTAAGCCATATAATTCAGACCTATTGAGGCAAGGCAGAGGCGTTCCCATGACAACCTGAGGCAGAGATAGGGGTGCAGGGTCCCAGGTAATGGGAAAGAATTGGTTGGAGGAAGGTGGGGTGTGACGGGGGATAAAATAAGAGATAGAGCAGAGAGATAAAAGAGAGAAAAGAGTTATAGGGCAATATTGAGTTGGAGATGAATGATTGTAAATGTCTAAAACCCATCTAGATTGGTGAGAAAGAAAACCGATTAGTAAAATTAACAAATATATCCGTAAGAAAAGGAAGTGAATATATAAGGTTTGTCATTAATTCCTTCAAAGAACCCCGAAAAACCATAGATTCTAGCATCACTTGGGGCATTTATCCAAGTTCACTATTTTCACCCTGTTTTTCCTGACAAGCCCACAAGCGCACACATACCTGCAGACATCCGTGGGATCTATGAGAAAGGTTACAGAGAGGATACTGGATACTAAATGAGCGTGATGCAGATGGCAGCAGGGAGAACGGATTTGGAATATTAACAGTAGCATCAACAAGGAAAACCTGAGGACAGAGAGCACAGACTGTTTTTCTTGGTTGACAATAAAATATCTGGTGCTTCTCACCTTTGCCTAAGCAATACATAGATTCTGAGAGGGTTTTAGCAGGCTGTACAGTTGCCAGCAATTCAAGCACACTGATACTCAATGTAATAAACAAATGTGGCCCATATAATGTATGACTTCCAGGATTTGTATTTACCCAGTTAGCTTTGATTACATATGCATGTCATGGGGTTCTGATATGGACAGGTTTATATATATATATATATATATATATATATATATATATATATATATATATATATATATATATATATATATATATATATATATATATATATATATATATATATATATATATATATATATTTATATATATATATATATATATAAAACATGACTTAATGAGTACACAAGTGAACAACGTACCTGGGGATTGAGGTTTCGGGGGAACCACCGCCAGCCTTTTTTGAAACTCCTTCCTTCCAACTGTCGACAGAAACGCCTAATATATCAGTCAAAGTCTTCATCCTCAGAAAATCATGCAGCACTTAAAATGTCCTCAGACAAAAGTTTTCAGCCTTCCAAGTTATTTCCTTAATTATACTTTGGCATGGTTAGCTTCTCTGACCAACTCCTTGTTCGTCCATGTGAGGTAAAGTAGTTTTTGGGTCCACAGGACCCAGAGTGCTCCTCACCTATCAGCTTCGATCCAGCTTATTACTGATTATTAATTATTACTGTCATATGTCATCCAGGTTCTCATGTTCTTGTTTTCTAGATGTTCCCATTTTTTGGAATAGCCACATGGATTTAAGCTTATCATTCTCAAAATGTCTGGGTGGTTGGCTATTACTGGTTTTGTTGTTGTTGTTAACCTTGAGGTGCCACTGGATATTAGGTCAGTGATTCTGCCAGAGGATTTTAAATTTCAATCTGCGGGGTTCCAGCCACTTGGTCATCCATATAATCCCTTCCTTCTAGTACCTTAAAGCCTGCTTTCATAAAGTTTTGGATTGTAAAACGCTATACAGTCGTAATAACCATACTTCCAACCTTTTATTTATATACATTTTTTGTATTTTCATCTTTTGCTTTCGTCCTGCTGTGTGCTATGACTGCATCCTTCAGAACCAACTGACAAAGATGAACTGAGCATACATCATCATCATGCTTGACGTAACATTGTTCACTTTCTAGGTTACAAACAGAGGTTCTGAATCTTTTCATTGTTCTTTCTACTTGCACATTTGCTTGTATGGTAAATAATGCCATTCATACAGCTGGAGAAGTGGGGAAGTGTAAAGCAACCTGCAGGTTTTACAAAATAATTATCGATGTGTTGTACTGGATTTAGCAATAATACAGGTGAAAATTTTTTTAAAGTTGAAATGTTAACGTGAAGAAAAAAGTGAGAAGAAAGGAAGTTTCAAGAGGTTTGGAAAGAGGCTGTCGTCAGGCAGAGAGGAGTGGGAAAAGAGAAGCTTTGAAAGGAAACTAATTAGACCTGTTATAGAAGAGAAGCCTCTGCTCCTGAGCAAATCCCAATATAACACCAGAGAGATACTCTTGGCCTCCAGAGACATCATTTACGGGTTCACTGTAGGAGCGTTCACTCTGAGTGCTTTTCTGTTGTCATTCAAATGTTGCTCTCAGAGTGGCTCACACTGTAGCTCAACACATCACAAGTCAGTTCACAACGCTTTATCGCAACGTTAAAAATATCCTAAAATATATGGACGAGTAAACGAGTGAGCAGAGAACCGTTCGATGTTACTTTAGTACAAAAGACAAAAATACTCATACCTACGTAGAGTGGCATTATCAATATAGCTGCCACTCATTTAAATTTAAAGCAGCATCGAATATCAGCTGTACATAAAAAATCTGCTTAAATCTTATGCTAACAGAAACAGCCTTTAGGATTATTACATCTATGTTGTTCTGTTCTATCTATATCCGCGATGAACACTAATAATTATGAGACATTTTTAAAATGTGTCCCGAAAAGGTGAAAACAGAAACTAAACCAATAGTAATTATCTTGAATTAAAATGTCAGCTAAAATATAGATTTGTGCACTCATGTGATAATACTACAAGATTATTAAAAGGTATAGTCAGGGACTTATGTGTCGATTAAGGTGGAAGTTGCATACAAACCTTGGTAAACACAAAATTTTAGCTTTTAAACGATGGATTTAGATCATTTTTCATACATACCGGGTGTATTATTCTTTCAACCGTACAGTTATGCACCAGTTTTATTCTTAACTATCACCACTCACCTCACCCCTTCTCAAAGTTGTTGTCACAGTGTGAGGAAAATGTTAAAAAAGGGTTTCAGTGGATCTGTAAGGCACCACAAATAGACTGCTAAATAGTTCAGGTACCCAAGGCAAAACAATGAATGTAAACAAAAATAGAGTTTTACCAAGCAGCTTGTATTATTGTTCCTCTGATATTACCTCTATGAGTGAGAATACTGCTGTGTGTGAAAAGCGGCACATGCGTGATATCTACTGGTGTTACTGGTGCTAACAAAGTCAGGTGTGATCCAGCAGGATCACTCACCTCTTTCCGCTCGAAAAGCTAAACTAACTCATGTAAAGCTATTTATAAGTGTTATAGGTGTTTCTTATTTCAGCAAAAAAGTAACAAAAACATGTCATTTAAACAGCAGGAACTTGCTCCTTCTGGTGCGAAGAAAGCGAACAGAAGCTGGAGGAGGACTCTTTGTGATATCACAGCGGCATCCTGCCAACAGTCTCAGACTCTTGGGAATAAAACTGCTTCTCTTAAGGTCAAATTACAACGACACTTTCAAAAGCGCTCAGCCAAGTCTAAAACGGAACTAAAACGTTGGTATTATTTCTTCTACTGACCTCCAGGGGAGCTTCTTGGCTGGGGTGGCAGGTATCGTCGTGGCAACGCTGGGGTAGAGGGGGGCTGGAGGCTGCGACATGGCGGCCCTCTTTGCTGATCTGTGGAGGGGGGGCTTGTTGTCACTCTGTGGGGCGGAGGGTCTTCGCTCACACTCAGACCTGGAACATATCCCATACTGTGAGACTTTTTCTCTCTGATGTTTGATTTTCATTTAAATATTAATTCAATCTCAAATGAGTTGTATGTTAAAGCCCATCTATCCCATTCTTTCATGAAACATTATTTTCCTTGCACAGCTGGGTCGACCTGTTGTCTAAAATTAGACTCACTGGAGTCGGAAATGGTTTGTTACTTCTGGGTCTTGCTGCTGACCTTAATCTTCCCTTTCTAACCTGGGTCAGAGCACTTAGTCTTCAAATGCACACAGACAAACACTTTTTCTGTGACACAAACTGAGAGACACTGGCTCACCTCCTCTCACACATATACTAATCTTTGGTATCTCGTCAAGCACTGTATACCTTAAACAAGCTGTCATACACTGTCTCCGTCGCTCATCTCCACAAAATGAATCAATAACAGTGCAACAGAGTGAGGCCAACATGGACATCTAAATTAATCTAAGTCTGCTGCGAATATACTTTAAGATTATGATCAAGTAAATTTTGCGCCAACCCCCCCCTCAGGTTTCTGGGATCAGAATAGCTCGCTGCAGGGCGCCTCGTCTTTTCAGAACAGTCATGCACTAGAACAGACTGTTTTGACGACCAAGAAATCTTACTGCCTGTAGAGACAGATCGCTGTAGATGAACCTTTACAAAGTAAGACCAAATTCTATAAATATAAATCATCAATATTTTCATGTTTGTACATGCATTTTACTTGCATCTTAAAAAACATTGCCAGAATCAGAGGAATAGTCTCTAAACCAGACCTAAAAAGACTTATCCATGCTTTTATCTCTTGCAGGCTAGACTACTGTAACAGTCTGCTCACTGGGCTTTCTAAACGGGCCTTATAGGTATAGGAGAGGATCTTCAGCTCATTCTCATTTTCGCAACACTGCGCATGCGCCACCCTCATCTCCAGTAACGACCCCTGATATCGGGAGCACGGAAGCTGAAATTGACTCTTCCTTGAAAAAGAGTAACAGACTAAATTTCAAAACGTTGGAAAAACTTATTTTTTTGAATAAAATTTGTAAAGAAAAACCTAATTTCACAAGCATCCTGATTTCAAACAATTCACTTAATTTTTCACTTTATGGTTCATGGTCACATTATTTATTTACTGTATCTAAGAATATCACATATTTTCAATTTAACTTAAGATATGAAATAATACAATATAGAATATACAATGAGTTAAATGTTTTTGTTTACACTGGTTAATCAAATCTGTCTGTCTACGTTGCCTGTAGGGATTTTTAATGTCCAGCAGGTGTCAGTATTCAGTGACACAGTATCAATACAGTTTTGCTGTGTCGAAACGCTTCATGACGCCTCATCTACCATCACTAGCCAACGTCATCTACCATGGCGTTTACAACATAGATAGTAGCGCCACAAATTATGCTTCTTTTAGTAGCAGGTGGATAAATTTAGCGGGAAGATGCCGAAGTGGGGAAAATATAAGGAGAGCCGCCGAAGCATTAAGAAGGCGGGGCTTCGGAGCTAGACCGAAGGCTTTCATTGGATTCCTGTTGTCGTTTAACCCCTCCTCTTTCGCCTGGTTGATCCATAACCACGAAGAGGTTGTCCGGGGCTGAAGCCGAGGATAGAAAAAAATAAATAATAATAACGCGTAAGCTTTCAATGCACGCCACCGCACAAAGCAGTAATCTCTGAGACAAACTCGTGTTTTGTTCATCTCTGCAGCCGTCTTTCTTTTTTTCTGAGCGACTTCGAACACGGGTTTTCTCTTACGAGCTTCCATTTTCGTACGGGGAGAACCTCTCTTCAATGGTGAATGATGCGTCTTGTCCGTCCCTTTTTACTTCCTAAACAACAATCTGCACATGCGCGAATTGAAAATGAGCGCGTGTTGTACAGGTCGGGTGGGTGGGGACATTAGGCAAGGCAAGTCTATCGGTGTAGCACATTTTCGTGTACAAGACAATTCAAACTGCTTTAATAAAGAAAAATGAAACATTGAAATCAACTTTGAATTTAAAAATAAAATAATCTCAGTTGCTATATGCACAGTTAAACAAGGCTGTTTACAGCCTGGATTTAAACAATCTAACATGTCAGATATGTACTTTGGGACTAAACCATGAAGAGATTTGTACACAAGCAAGGCTGTTTTACAGTCTATTCTTTGAGTGACAGGAAGCCAGTGCAGAGACTTGAGCACTGGACTAATGTGGTCATATTTTTTTTTTTGGTCAGAACTCGAGCATCAGCATTCTTGATGTTCTGAAGCTGTCTAAAGGCCCGTTTAGAAAGCTCAGTGAGCAGGCCGTTACAGTAGTCTAACCTGCTAGAGATGAAAGCATGGATAAGTCTTTCTAGGTCTGGTCTAGAGACTATTCCTCTGATTCTGGCAATGTTTTTAAGATGGTAAAAGGCTGCTGATGTTACTGATTTAATATGACTGTTGAAGTTCAGGTCAGAATCCAGTATTACCCCAAGATTTTTGACTTGATGTTTAGGTTCCAGAGAGTGCGTCAGAAGGTAACTAATGACACTTTCTTTTTTTTTCTGTGGGCCACAGACAAAGATTTCAGTTTTGTCTAAGTTTAACTGGAGGAAGTTGTTCTGCATCCACAGACTGATCTGTTCAATACAGTGACACAATAAACCAACAGGCCCATGTTCTCCTGCTGTCAGCGACACATAGATCTGAGTGTCATCAGCATAGTTGTGGTAGAACACATCATGGCTGCATATTAGCTGGCCCAGTGGAAGCATGTACAGATTGAATAAAAGGGGTCCCAGGATCGACCCCTGGGGAACCCCATAGGTCACACCCATTCGTTTGGAGACAGAATTCCCAATTTGAACAAAGTAAAATCTGTCCTCAAGGTAAGACTTAAACCAGTTGAGAGCCAGACCAGTGATTCCTACCCAGTCTTTTAACCTCTGTAATAAAATCACATGGTCAACTGTATCAAAGGCGGTCAGGTCCAGCAGAACTAGGACAGAGGCTTTGCCTGCATCTGAGTTTAGGCGGATGTCATTTGTCACCTTGATCAGAGCTGTCTCAGTGCTGTGGTGGGGCCTAAAACCTGACTCGAAAGCATCAAACACATTGTTAGACAGGAGAATGTCACTCAGCTGTTGGTATACAACTTTTTCCAGCACTTTTCCTAAGAATGGCAGGTTTGATATGGGCCAGTAGTTGTTCAGTATTGTGGCATCCAGACTGCTCTTCTTTAGAAGAGGCTTAATGACTGCAGTTTTCAAGGCCTTTGGGAATATTCCAGTCTGAAGTGAGATATTGACTGAATGAACGAGTTGTGGCAGCAAACTGCTCAGCACAGACCTTATGAATCTAGTGGGTAACCCATTCAGGCAGCAAGCAGATGTCCTCAGGCTGCAGATGATCTGTTCAACTGTTGTATTGCAGACAGTTGTGAACTGTGTCAGCTCCATATGTCTAACTGGGGGTAGAGGAGCTATTTCTGTTGTGGAAACAATTGCATTTTTAATACCTTGAACTTTGTCATTAAAGAATACTACCAACTCCTGACATTTGGATGTAGAAATTGGTTCCAAGTGGATCGAGACTGGAAGGTTTGTTAATGTGCTTACTATAGCAAACAGGAAACAAGAGTTGTTTCTGCAGTTTTTGATGATTTCTGAAAAATAGCTCTCTCTGGTTCTACGCAAAGTCTGGTTGAACACACACAACTTTTCTTTGTAGATTTCAAAATTAATCTGGAGCTCTGACTTACGCCATTTCCGTTCTGCTCTCCGCCACTCCCTTTTCTGTGCCCTGACCGAGACCTCTTTTCTCCATGGTGCCTTTTGTGTACTTTTAACCATTTTAACCTTGACAGGAGCAATGGCATCCATAACCTTCAAGACACTTGATGTCTAAGAGTTTAACATATCATCAACATTAGAACACGGAGCATTTTCAAACCTAATCCTTTTCAAAAACTGATTCTCTGTGTTGTCATCAATAAGTCTTCCTTGAGTAACTGTAGGGCCAGTTGTTGGCTTGGGTGTAACAGAAAGGTCAAAGAAAACACAAAAATGATCAGACAAAGCAACATCCACAACATCCACATTTCAAATGACAACAACCTTTGAGATAACCACATCTAGAGTGTGTTCTCTGTTGTGTGTAGGCTTGTTCACAAGCTGAGTTAGACCAAACATCTCAAGGACAGCAGTGAGTTCTTTAATTTGTTTATCTTGGGCTGCATCCATGTGCACATTCAGGTCCCCTATTATGACCAAATGCATACAATTGAAATCTCATCTCCTCTCATTGGCGGTAAAGGGCCACTGATGAACACGTCACCATCCAAATTATTAACTGTATCGAATAGCTTCTTGAAGTCCTGTTTCAGCACCTCAGACTGCCGTTTCACAGTGTCGTTAGATACCAGGTGTAGAACAAGGATCTTAACAGGTGGATGTTCAGCCAGAATTTCCACAATATTGTCTCTCACATCTGATACCATGTTCTTTGGAAAGTACTGTATTTTTGTACGTTTCCCACACACATATCTTACATCCTTCACCGCTGCATCACCAACAATCAGAGTCTCAGGACCAGGCATTATCTTCCCTCTTTGCCTTTTATTTTCTGATGTGCTTTTTCGGTTTGCCTTGCTGTGTGAAGAGACTTCGTCCTGGTGATCAAGTGGAGAACTAGATTTCTGCAAATCTGGGATAGTTGTTTGAGGAGGAGGAACCTTCATTTTTGGGTTTTCCACTGACAGCTGTCAGAGCCTGTGTCCTGCGAATGACTGGAATGGAGGAGAATTTTGGTCTCGTTGGTAGTGCAGGCCAGCCGGTCGCATCAGAGATATCACCAGACAGGGCTGGTTCTCTCTTCTTCCTCTGAGATGACTTACTCTTCGGTTTAGCGCCGAGCACATTCCAGACATTACTAGTCATGTTATTCAAAGCAACATCCTCTTGTTTCTGGTTGTCCTTGCCCGTGCTGATTAGCTGACGGGGAGCAGCATCATCTCCAGTAAGAGGTAAAGTTGTATCGTAACCGCCATTTATTTCCACATTTACTTGTAGTCGTTGGATTTTGGTTTCCAGCATGTTGAGTTTCTGATGTAGATTAGCGTAGTCATCCTCAGAAAAAGTAAAAAAAAAGGAGGCATCTTGCTGATGGAGTTTTTGGTTTTCGGAAGATATGCAGAGAGAAGCTCCAAAAAGAATAAAAAAAGAAAAAAGAAAAAAGAATGAAAAAACACAAAACGCAGAGCTGAAGCAGGACAGATAAGGGGAAGGTCGGGAGACAGAGAGAAAGCGTCTGCCTTCGTCAAGAACAAAGCAAACAATTACGTTTACCACATATATATATACGTATATAGTCCAGTGCTCAAGTCTCTGCACTGGCTTCCTGTCACTCAAAGAATTGACTTTAAAACAGCCTTGCTTATGTACAAGTATCTTCATGGTTTAGCCCCGAAGTACATATCTGACATGTTAGATTGTTTAAATCCAGGCTGTAAACAGCCTTGTTTAACTGTGCATATAGCAACTGAGATTATTTTATTTTTAAATTCAAAGTTGATTTCAATGTTTCATTTTTCTTTATTAAAGCTTCTTTATTAAATTTACTAGATTATAAAATACACCTAATGACAGATGACATTAAAAAGGAGGAAGGAAGACACTTTAGATAAGGAGGAAGCTGATAAAATAAGACCTGAAAGGACCGACAAGGAGAAGATAAGTGGGATGCTAGAGCGACACAACGAAGACTCAAGCATTTCGTGAGGCTGAATGAAAAATCTCAAACATATTTGATAGGGACCATGAAAATTAGGAAACAGCTGGGAAGCAGTTTTTACAGCTAAGTAGGAGGTTGTTTTTTAAGAAGCAGTTTTCTTGCACATTTCAGCAAAACTAGAAGAACGATTACTTGTTTTCTCTTTATTCATCAAAGTGGAAAACACAGAAGTACACACAAACAAGCAAAATGAACCTACCCTGTCCTGCATAAAGCTTTACAGTTTGCCTAGAGTGAAAAATGCAATTAGGATGATTTGCATTGATAGAAAATGGCCCAAAAGACTAAGCTATTGACGTAAAATCTAATTTATTTTTGATGAACTCAGCTTAGTCAAAGCACCCCCCCTCATGGGTAAAAGAACACTCAATGCTATCCTAAAGGAATACAGTTATTCCATTTAAACTGAGTTTACAGAAAGCTGCCCACACCAGGTGCACACAAAAACACATTACATGTTGACAGGGAGTGAAGCTGCACAGCTGGGGTTGCTGACTCGCGAAAGATTAAAAAAATGTATCGATGCATGCTCCATTTAAAAAAAAAAAAACGAAAAATGTTTACTATAATATATACACAAAACTAAAATAGCATCTGAAGTTAATGTACACTTTGAATTGCTTTCTGTTGAAATATAAAATATTATGGCATCTTAGAGCATTCGCTCTAGAGCATTTGATCAACTTGTTTGGGCATAAAGAAGACATTTAAAATGGAATCAATTCATCCAAGTGTAAGCAAAAAAATATTTCGCTGATGTGTTTTAAATAATTCTAATCAAAATAAAATATTCAAAAAGTGGTTAAAGTTTAAAAAATTGTCAGCTTTCTTGAAAAATTTCAATGAAAACAACCTCAAGATTTCAGTAACTCAAAAAGATTTGCTCGTCCCTTAAATTGAGTATTCAAAATACAACAATTTTTTAAATCAGTCCTGATGGATTATAATATATTTAAGCCAAGTATTCTAACTGACAGATATACACTACAGTCAGCTCAGTTCAGTGTGTGTAATTAAGTTTGAAGAGTGAGTCCATCAGAGACTGTTGTTTGCTCTGCCTGTCAACTGCTTCCAATCATGAAGCTGAAACTAGGAATGTCTGTCATCCATGCAATATTTTCCCGAATATACCGTTAGAGCTACTGCGCTGCCTGGAAGATCTTTCAGATATATAGTTTGCTTAGTCTCTGCGCACTTTGAGTACACATTATAAATCTCAAGAAAAGTATTCCAGTCTGTCTGAAAAGCAACTAAATGTTTGTTCACACATGTAGAAAAATCGCATTTGAAAGGTGGTAGGCTACCTTTATAAGGTTTGCTCTAAGATATATTTATGGGTTTCGCCATATGTTTCTTCATGATATGACTTCCATCTCTTTTCAATAACTATACAATTTGATTTGAACAGAAAAATAGGTGACATAATGTTTTACTTAATTTCCAGACGTGTTGGATAATCTTCCACAGGTGGAAAGTTTTGCTAAAATGTTCATGTGACAGTAATGTATTATTTTAAATGTGGAAATTATATTGTGCGAAGTAAAATGTATGTTAATGGTTTTTCATGTTATACATTTGGCTACTTTTTCTTTTGACCTGTGGTTTTTGTTGTCCTCAAATGTGGAACAGGTGAACATTGAGTTCACATGATCTACATCTGTTTAATGACGCATGTGAATGCATATGATGTTGCCCTTGTGAAATTCCTGTGAGGGTTTCCATTCATAGGTACCTTATTTCATGCAAATGCAATGGCTGGTGATTCTATTGAAGGAGCTGGGAATCTAATGCCGAATGATTACACCTGAGGATGTTTTGAAAAATCAGTTGCAGCTATCAGCAATGAAACAACCCCAAGATTCCTCTGCCCAAGTATTCATACCTAATAAACAATATAGGCAAGTCCACCTAAACACAGAAAACTGAGAAGAATCCGGTCTTAATGTGCCGTATTTTAAGCAGTAGAAGGCGCAGCTTGCAGTCATAAATTTTCTCAAAATTGTCCATTTTGGCCACTTGTTTGATTGACTGTCAGACGATTTCTAGGGCGTGCTTTTTGTGCACATTTGAGAGCGGATTTGTGATCGGATCTATCACTGAGCTCAACCTGGTGGCATACAAGTACAATACGATCAAACCATACAACGATTAGAGGAAGCCCGGCATGTTTAATGACGATATTGCCCACCTGCCCCATATGTATGGGTTAATTACAGAAATACAGACTGAGCCTTAAAATCTGGTGCGCCTTACCGTGCAGAAAATACAGTAGTATGTTAACATTTAGACATATTATGGGAACTCTTAAATCTAAATGAACGTGATAAGCAAGTGCTTACTCAAAAAGGCAGGCAATGGTCGTATAATATACATAGATACAGGGAAGAGAGCAACCTATGGAGATGACCATCTGTTAGTTGTACTGGATTCAAAAACCAGTAAGAGCCAAAATCACACATCCTGAAGGATGATTTTTATTAGTTTCCAGCCTAGCAAACAATGATCATGTCAGTGTTTTATACAAAGGAATTGAGTTAACCCAGCCTTTCAATCATCCCTGACTCACTATGGATTAGGTCAATTTCCACTGTCATCCAGTAAGTTGTTTTGATCTGTGCCTTTTGTTTGGGATTTGATTGCCAAAAACTAAAATGCATGGCCGTATTAATTCTGTGAATAAATGACAGCTATGCAAGATCATCTTCTGCAATTTAAAAAGAGATGTTTGAGCATAAAAAGAGTCAAATAAAGAAATAAACTAACAGTTTTTATGAACTGTAAATCTATGAAAAATAAAAAAAGCACATGTTTAAAGTTGTAATATAATAAGGGATTATTTAAAAATATACAGTGTTTACAGTTTCCCCGGGTTAAATTGAGGAAAACTGTTTACTGAACACAAATAATATTTTTTGTAAAACAAATTAAAAAATAAAAACACAACAGAAAAATATAAAAAGAAAATTATTAAAATAATTCACAAATAACCGTAAGATTTAATGACAGTTCATGTTTGCCTGTAGCAAACACTCTTGAGGATATTTGACTGACCAGGCAATTTTTCCTTTAAAAAAAGGCAGAATAGATTATAAAGTCCAGGTAAAAATGCAAAAAAAATGAGCTAGATTATGTCTGTCACGTAATAAACTGGCATTCCAAAACTCTGCTCCTTTACAAATCGTCAGCCATGTTAGTTTTTCTCTTCTTAGGCACAGAATAGCATCCATATCTAATTGGCCCATCTAATTTGCTGCTCTATGGGTGAGAACTTGTGCGCATGTGTGCATGCATGCTTGTGTGTCTGCATGCACCATAGAAACCATCTGTTCGCACTGAGTTGGCATGGTTCTCAGATCAGATCTAAGCCTTGCGTGGCATCTGGGGTTTCACATCCTCTCTTCCATCTCCACTTCTCGTTCCGCTCTTTTCCCCCTTCCATCCCATTTTCTCTTTCTCTCTGCTTGCTGCTCATTTTGACTCATTGGATTAGTGTTTATAGCTGCATGACTCTTCGGCTTCTCTACTCTGCTTCTCTAATTCGTTTGATTTCTTGCGTTATCAGATTAGTTTCTTTAAAAAAAAGGTATATAGGAGTGATACAGTTTCATCTGTTTGAATTACCAACTGAGTTACAATGCGGCACATGCTTCTTCTGCAGCGTTCACCATGCAGTTTCTTATGTTGATCCCAATATTGGTCAAACAAGCATGCAACACAACACTAAAGCCTGGATTTTGTTAATAGTGCATTGATTTCATGCATAGAAATCTGAAGCATTCAAAGTAGTTATTATTGTTTTTGTGCAAAAAGGATTCTTAGTAAATTTTCACTTACAATCCCTTGCCAATGAACTCCATTGATCTTCTTTACATTTAGCCAATTTTCAAAAACGAACCATATAATTTGGTTATGTTTTGAATTGTAAATACTAAATTGGAAAGAAGTGATTTATGATTTTTAAACTAAAAATTTGCTAAAAATCTTAAAAGTTTAGCTCACGCATTTGAGGCTCAGAAATGTAATGCTGCCAGTTGCATTCAGATGTCACTCAATAAAAAATAAAAAAAGATTTAACCTGCATGTAAATGAATCTGAACTGTGGTGGATTTGTAACCAAAGGCCATAAAGAGAAAAGCAATGAAAAATGAATAAAAAAAACATCATGGTGATGAAACAGGATTTTGATGTACATGCAAAACAACTACATCCCCTTTAGCACACTATCCCACCAATATTTAAGGGCCTTCTTTCAGTCCATGCTGGTCATCATTAATTTGAAGGTGTATAAAGCCAAATATCCAAACAGTTCAAGTCTGGTTGAGACCGACGGGTAGGCATCATGATCCTGGTGTTTTTGGGTTGTTTAACTTGACAGTATCCTCACCTTTCACTCGGATAAAACCCTAAATATACTGTCAGGTTACAAATCACCACAAAATTATATTTGAGATTGGGACCTAAATCCAATTGAGAAACTGACAAAGCTTTAGAGGTATAGGAGAGGATCTTCAGCTCAATCTCATCTTCGCAACACTGCGCATGCGCCACCTCATCCCCAGTAACGTCCCCTGATATCGGGAACGTGCACGTCTTTTTTTCTCAGCAACTTCAATCACGGTTTATTCTCTTGTGAGCTTCCATTTTCGCTGCCGTACTGGGAGAACCTCTCTTCAATGGTGAATGATGCGTCTTGTCCGTCCCGTTTTACTTCCTAAACAACAATCTCCGCATGCGCGAATTAAAACATGAGCGCATGTTGTACGGGTCGGGTGGGTGGGGACATTAGTGAAATACGTCATCGCGTAAATTTTATTTCCGCATTGACAGCCAGTTATTTTTCACCACGTGGCGGTTTTGATTGGCTGTCATTTTCAATGGGATTCTCCATTGATATTTTTCTATTGAAAAGATTCTCTCCTATACCTTTAAAACTAATGTTCACAAAGGCTCTCTAACAAAGAAGATACAATTAAGGAGATTTCCTTCTTTCAGCATTCACAACTTCACTAAAATGTTTCTAAAGGTTATTGAATTGGTGAAGTTAATTTGTCACATGTATCCCAACAACACACTTTCATTAAGCTTTCCTTCATAATGTAATATATACATCCTCAACAATCTATTATTTAACAAGATTGTGGAACTCCAATAGTACCCAATAATAAAAGTTATTTTTCATACAAATCTTTTCTCTTTAGATTTTGTTTCCTCCTTCTACAGTTGGAAAATGCACACACTTTTCTGCTGGTTAGAGTAGTCTGATGCTTCTTCTTTTTTTTGACAACCCTGTCTTTAGACCTGAAAACCCCTTAATTCTCTCTCCTGTTGCCTTAAGGATTTATTGGGTATTTGCCATCATGGTTACCTTGGGAATCAATGAGGAAAATAAATAACTGTGCACAGGTCTTCCTCTTGCTGCACAAGCAGGAAGTGGATAGCTTCCCAATCTCTCATGATATGCCTGAGTGAGTTTAAAACCTTAGTGTAAAATCTCCGCTGTCTGTATAGATTGACATACAAGTAAAAGACAGGACGAAGCGGCATGTTTAGAGGCATGAGGTGTGAAATACGCATATGTGATGTCAAACTGAAGGAACTAGAAGTCTGAAGTGATTGCTTAACATTAGATTAATAGCCATTTTTATCTCTTTAGTTCCAAAAAAATGACAGAATGTATAATGACTATAGAACTGTTCCTCTTCTAAAACATGAAAAAGATATATGGCAATTAACATTCACTTTAATCCTAAACTGAGAAAGGAGCTCAAACTCCTGACAAACAAAGGCCACATAAAACACATAGAATCAAAATCAAAAGCAAACCCACTCACATTCTCATCAAAGAGAATGTCTTTTTTCTCTGCTGCCTGTCATCCTTGATCTCCTTTTATGTCCTCCTAGGTTTCTGTAGTTCATTACAAACAAAAAAAGACCGCTGCAGATGTTGCTTTTGGCACTTTCTGAATATATACTCCTATTAGTATGTCAAATATTTAAAATAACCTCTTTTTAAATTGTTGGCTCACGGAATATAGTTGTCCATTTGCTGAAAGCATATATATATATACGCAAAAGGCTTGAAAAGCATATGCTTCAAAGCGAGGAAGTGAGGAAAAGGGGGATGACATAACAGGGGGCCTGATGTGCGTGAGCTGAGAACGCGGGCGCTTACGTCAACTGTAGCTGGGAGAAGAGAAGCAAGCCTTCTTATGTAGGTCACATTAAATAGACATGCTGCTCCCTCAAAACTCAGCCAAGTAACCAAGCAGCCCTGAAATCACAACTGGAAAAACGTTAGGTTCACAGTATGAATGCAATGAGTTCAACCAGAACCAACTTTCATGTAGTCTTATCATTCTGGTTGCTTACAGAATCTGCGCCACAAACCTAGTTTGGAGCTTTCAAATTACTGTAGAGTTTGGAGAGTGACTTTATCTACACCTTAAAGCTACCACCTTAACCAACAGGTCATCTGAAGAGAGCAATAATCAGGGGCTGGTAAATATGGAGAAGGGCCCAAATGTCAACCTATTGACAGGGCAAATATTACAAACGCACTCCACAAATCTGGCTTCTTGGAAAAAGGGAAAAAACGAAGGCCATAGTTGAAAGAAACCTGTAAGAAGTTCAGTTATATTAGTTCCAGGAATGTACAAGGTGCTCTGTTCAGATGAGACCAAGCTTGACCTTTCTGAACCTACATGTGAAATACTCTATTTAGCATAAATCCTACAGAGCACATCACACTAATGACACTGTTAAATATGGTGAAGTAGGATTCAAGCTGTGGGCAGTCCTGCAAGAAAACGTGATAGATACCTATACAGAGATTCACCTTTCAGGGAGCCAATCACTATAAGCATTCATGAGTGCTTATAGTTTAAGATCCAAGCTTTTTCCTAAGTTAAAAAGGTCTCGGAAGACTTGAAAAAATGGATGTCCATTAGCCCTATCTATAGAGTCTGACACAAGGTGAGTCATTTTCTAAGAAATTGCAAATAAATTAAACTACAAGAAAGAACTTATAGATAAAAAATGTGGTATGCATAAAAACTCAAAAGATTCATAATAAAAAAGTGTTAAAAGGATTGAAGGTGGTGAGAAACAATTTCATGCCACACTTTTTAGATTTCAATCTCCTGCCACTTTCCCAACGTGTGGTACTTTGCGTGGGTCTGAAATTGATTGAAATAAATGAACAAAAAACACATCAGGTTATTTTTCTCATACATTTCTTATACTAATTTTATAAATACAAGCATTTTTTCCCAACAACCAGGTCATAAAGGAGAAAAACAACAATGATCTAGAAAGATAATCTAGCTTTTACACAAAAACAAAACAAAAGTGTCAATATTTTGTTTAGAGGGGAACTTACGGTGAGCTGTCCTGCAGGGATCACTCTGCACACTGTCAGGAGAGTGGGCTGAAGAAGCCGAGGAGACGCTGGAGCTCCTGACAAAACCAAATGCTGCCAGGCGGCTTGCTGGGAGACGGGTGGAGGAAAAACCCGGAGCTCGCAACCCCGAGTGACTGACTTTGGGTAGCAGACATCTGGAGGCTGTGGGCGAGGACTGGGAAGAAGTTGTAGAAGCCGTGGCAGCAGCAGGAGCTTGGTGGCTGAGAACGTGGTCATCTAATGATGAAAAACAAAATTGACATTGCATTTTTTATTGATTTGAATGATTGCGTATTCTAAGAGATCAGTTTTAGATGAACATAACAATTTATTCCCTTATCGTTAGTTGTTGACATTGCTTTTAGTATGAAGCTGGAGGTTTTCTTTGTAGTGAGTATTAACGTTCCAGCAAGCAAATAGCTACAAAACTAACCTGTAAATAGCCATAACTGGCTCTTCTGTGCTAACAGGGTGGCCTTCCTGTTTTCTAATACAATTATGAAATATATATTTGTATTGTCTATGATAATAAACAAAATGCAATGGGGAAATGTATATATTTTTTCTAAATCAGTGCTTTGAAAAGCAGTTTAATTAGAACTGTTATGTCTCTAACAGATTAGATCTTGAACTGGATCTGTTTAAGAAATGAACATGCTTTGCGAAGTTAACAATGTAATCAGAATGCCACAGTGGAAGCTATTGACAGAAAGCTGTGATAGTCCTCCTTGAATGCAACATATTGTGTATTATAGCAAAAATAAAAATCAGGATGTGCAGACTTGAATCAAAATAGACTTCACACAGAGACACCCAGAATCCATTGGGTGAATCTCAAGACTTTGGATAAAAGCTCCAACTTGGCTTCCCTAGCCCTGCAAAGAGAAGGTCAAGATCCTGCACAGCAGAAAAGAATTATCCCCTGCTGGCTGCAGAGATAAGGTAGGCAACCCTGCTTTCCTTTCCATTCGGCACAGCTGTCTGCTTCAGCAGAGACTAGAAGATAAATGCTACATCAGGAAAAATCATTAGAGATGCAGCCCATGCTTATCACATATTTCCTACACCCCTAATGTCTGCCTGTGTACCATGAGGTCTACTTATGAGTTTGGAGCTTCCTCCTCTTGAGTGAGAATGTCAGGATCATTAAGGATAAATGTGTTAATTTGCATCCCGGCCTTCCTCCTCTCACTTCTTATCCTATTCATCACCTATGAGAGGCCGGGAGGAGAGATGAGAAATTAGTAGAACAAAAATCCACTTATCCCCCATTACACACCCTATTTTGCTTTTTATTGTTTATTTTGCATCAATGTTCAATTTTTATAACTAACAGAGAATTCATATATTGACTGAAAATATGAAAATGCTGGGCTTACCATATGTTTTTTTTAAATACTCAAACATACAGTATAAAGCCAAAGTGTGCTACTATCTTTGAGTGAAACAAGGCCATTCTCCCTTTGTATGAATTATGTAAATAAGACCAGGAAAAATCAATAGGACGTGCTGCTGACATAAGCACTAATGATTTTAATCACAGCCCAAAGTGAGCCGCCACAGTGTTTAAAGATTTCCACCTCCAGGCTTTAAAATGCACGTTATTAAATGTCATACTTGATAGCAAAGTAGTCCCAGCATGACAGACTGATAGCAGATAGAAACATGCATGGGGGAACTTTCTTTATTACTTTATTTGTTCTGCTATAATGTGTCAGTGTCGGACAACTTAATTTACAAAAGGTGAAAATTCAATTAAAATTAGTGCATGAGAATAAAAGAAATCTAAAACATTACCCAGCAAAAGTAAGGGGGTATAGACAATGAATTTATAAGTGAAAATGAATGAACATTATACATGATTTTCACATAAATCGAAGAATAGTTTAAAAACTCTGCAGATGTAAGTTCCGATTTTGCATAAGTGAATAAATTGCCAATCGTGTCAACTAAATATTCTTTAAATGGAGTTTTTCATGTCAAATCCGAGTCAAATGATTGAATTTTGTGACGGTAATGTGAAAAGAAAGCTCTAAGCTCTATGATAAGTTAAACCATAAAACTGTAATAATTATATATCACATTAGGTAGAAAGCAAATGAAATATGTATGTAGGCAAAGAATCCAGCATCCTATCCGAAGACGCCAAGACAAAGCCATACTTCAATATTCCATTGACAGATGAGCTGAAGCAGAAATCTGATCTCAGAAGTTGGAGATGCTGTCTGTAATACCGAAATTAGAAATTCACTGAGGAGAAGATGTGAGCAGGTTATTATTTATTTATTATTTTTGATTTTCGTTTGTAGATTGCTGCCTTCTGGTGCAGAATGAGTCCCCTCCTACAGCCATCCAATCAGGAATGCCAAAATTAATCTCAGAGAAAATGCACTTTAATGAAGCGTCTTCATCTCAAGCCAAGCTAAGGGATGCACGGGTCCCACAACTGCTCGTTTTTGGATGGCAGCAGGAAGACAAAGCTGCACGCTACTGAGTCAAAATCTGGAGTGGTGAGGTCATCCTCAAATAGTATTATAGAAGTGAAAATGTAATGTGAAGTGTAATCTACCTGTGTTGTCTTGGGCTTTGTGGCTGATCGCTGGGCTCACTGTTTGTATCGGCTGGCTGAAGACCGATGGTGACCTCTGTCCTTGACTTGGTCCTCTGGTCGTGACTGAACCTGCGCTTGTCCTGGTGACAGCTCCAAGACCCAAACGAAGGCCTCTGCCAGAACGAATGAGGCTTCCACTTCCTCCAGTCTGTGCAACTGTCTGGCCCTGCGAAGCATCTTCCGCAGAGGTGCCCTTTAAACCACTACATCGCCCCACCACCTAAAAATCAGAATCACAAAACTGATTGACAGCACTACAACATAATACACTTATGACCTTTTCTGAGATCTGCAGCAAACACAATAATGTACAGCTCCATCAACGTGAACAGAACCCCCCCACCCCCACCCCAAAAAAACAAAAAAAAACAAAACCCAAAATACAAGCATGGGAGGTGAAAGTTCAGACATTATTTGATGTAACACCTGCAGTTCCCATGCAAAACTAAATTTAGGAAGGCAAAGAAAGAACATAGCAGGCCATTTGAAGGCCAAATCCCAACTGTTTAATTCAAATTAATCGAAAATGCAAAGGTAAGGCTATAATGAGCTTCTTAGACTGGGAATGTAATGCACAAATGTCATCAAAGATGCATGAGCTGAAATACTGAATATGTTGTAAATTAATCAGATAAAATATGATAATCTTGAAACATTAACATTTTTAAATGAAAGCACTCAATGGCCAAAGATAGACCTGAAAAGAATAAATCTTCATTGCCCGCTAGGTTTGAAAACAGCCTTTAGCTCACCAGCATATAGGGCCAACTGACAAGGAATTTAAATAGGATGAGGTACACAAACATAAACAATCTAACAAAAGAAAACGTGTTGCGTTACAAAAATAAAACTGCAGCATAAAACATTCAGTCATATTCAAACATCAGTGTGAACGGATATCAAATTAAGTACATGGGCCTACTGTACTTGATTTTGTTACCGCATGCAAATCACTGTAGAAAGTTAAAAACAGAAACAGTATTTGGGATAAGTGGGTACTTGAAAATGAATCCCAATGCAAAGATATAGGACTTAACTCACCTCAGATGATGTATTATAATAGTTGTCCAACCTGCCGCTCAGCTTTGGAGATAAATTGTGGTTATTTGTATGTACTGGGGAAACTGTGTTTGTGTGTCCAGGAACCCTGATGTTCCTGTTTTGTATTCCTGGTGGGATAGTGTTCTCTTGGAATTCTTGCCGATATTTATCATAAAGTGGATTGGAGGCACTAAGTACTGGGGTCTCTCTGGTTTCTGTTTCAGGCTTGCAAAGATTTTTAGCTGGATCTTTAAAGGCCACTGGTGGTTGACTGTGGGTGCAGGTCGAAAGCCTAGAAGGCAGAGATGAGACTTGATAAGGCCCATCAGCAGCCTGGAGCTTAAACTGAGGATTCTTTCGTACAGAGGTTATGATTTTGGGACGGACTCCTTTAGGTTTAAGTTTAGGGGATAGGGAGTTGTCTTTGAGGTTAGAGTTAGAGAAGCTCTGCTGGATGTTAAGAGGCGCCTTTGGAATTCCACTTGTGCTTATATTAGTTTTCAATGGAGCTCTCAAACAACTGTTGCCATAGCCCTGAGCTGACATTGGTACAGCTGGGTTGCATCCTGATGGGATTTGCCGAGAAGCTCCAGAGACGTTCCTGGAAATGAGGTACAAAGATGGCTGCCTGCGTGGTGAGCCCTGTGGCGTCCTGAAAGGGGAGTGAGGAGGAGATGACCTGTTGGGACTGGAGCAGTTCCTCATATAAGTGAGCTGAGCCTGGGGTTTCTTATCCACTGTGGGGGGTTTAGCAGATAAATGTTCTGTAGTTGTAGTTGGCTGTTTTTCCATGGGTGGAACCTCCCTCTGGGATGCCTGGTGAGGATGCCTGAGCTGGGAGATGTTGTAAAGGTGTGAGAAGTCTGATGGTTCCCTTAAAGCAGATTTTGTAAACTTTTTATTTGATCTGCCACTGTACGACTCTGGAGAAACATTGTTTGAGGACATTAACACTGTCCCAGTTTGCTGAATTTTTGGTTCTGGCTGGTTCCTATCACTTATCATCTCTGTCTGGCATAGGGGCCTGACAAGTTGTTGACGTCTAGGTGGCAGGGCTCTCTCCTCAAATCCAGCCCTTCTCCTTTGGCTGAGGGCTCCATCAGAGGACCTTCCATTTCTATTATGACTACTTTCTTCGAGTCTCTGTTCCTGGCTATAGTATTGTTGACAGTCATATCTCTCCTGAGCATGGAACGAAGGGGAGTTTTGATTGGTGTCCACGGAGGCTGCCCTTCTGCTGGCCTGGGCTGAGGTAGTACAGTTGGTGTTGGGAAAACGGCTTGTCCTGGGGCTGGGCAAAGACTTAAGCGATGCTTCCCCACTGGTCTCTAGAGCACTAGACATACTTCCACCAAAAGCAACAGCCGACAGACTGGAAACAAACACATTTGTCTCAGATTTGGACTCCTTCAGACATCCTGTTCGTCTATCTCTGCCTGTCTTGGTTTCTCTTTTCTCTACAGAGCCTGTCACATACGTATCCAGCTCTTCAATGCTGTGGCAGGCAATACGTTTCTCTTTGCCCCTCTGTATTTTAGTCTCTTCCCTGTCCTGGTCATTATTTCTCCTTACACCAGTTGAAGCCGAACTGGTTGTCGAACTTGAGGATATGGACATGGGACCCTCATCCTTACCATCCCTAATGCTCTCTCCATCCTCTTCCTCCTCATTATTCTCCTCTTGACTTTGATTTCCTTGGAATGTATGTATCTCAAACTCTCTGAATTCAGACTCCACACATTGCTGCTCAGAACCCCAGCTAAAAATTTTGTCCGGGGAGTCACTTTGACGCACCAATGGAGGAATAGAGCCTGTGCTGTACCCTGTGACCTCAATCAGTCCCCCTCCTTCTTGGTCAGTAAGGGACGTTATTTGATTGGCGTTGTCATCTCCAGATGGGGTATAATGGGTTTTATTTCCAATCTTTTCTCCTCTTTCAACACTGACCCTCAAGCCATGGAAATTAGACGGAATACTCATCTTTGACTGTTTTATTAAACTTGTTGTGGGATTAAGGCCATTGATAGAGTTTAACAAGTTACTTCAGACTCTACTCTTCCTTTTCAGGGTCAGTGTGTTTAGAGTCTTCAACCAGAATTATTCAGGGGTTTAAAATCTTCTCAGGAAATCTCTACCTTCCAGGTCACCTCTGAGCTAGCATTTAGATTTAGTCTCCTAAATTAGCAATAAGCGTGAATCTGAAAGAAGAAAAAACACAAAAAAAACCCTGTAAGAAATAATAACTTAGTAGCAAAAAATTTAACAAACTTCCATATATTTTGTTTATGTGACTAAATAACACAATATAGTTTATAATTGTTAAGAAGTTTATATGTAGTATATATGTTTCATAAGTGATGTAAATACAAGTGGAGGAAAATGACAAAATGTTTCAATTACCAAAGAAACATTATTCTGAGGATATTTTCATCTCTCTTGAATATCTTGTATACGGCAAACAAATACTACACAAAAAAGTAAGTAAAAACAGAGCAGCCCTGGGAAATCCATTTAGTATTAATCTTTACATGAGTTATAGCATGTTATGCCTTTGAGCTAAATAATTTTTTATGAGCAGTGGGGCTATGGGAGCAGAAAGAACCGTGTGAGTTGATTATGTGCATGGAGCCTGGGCTTGAATTTAATGAAAGGATCGAGTGGGCAGCAGATGACTTTGGAAGGATGTGTTTCCTGTATCATTCTTCCAATACAGCTTTTTCTTGAGAAACGAGAAGCTAGCAGCACAACAATAATGCCCATATAGTGGGGTTTTTTTTTTTTGGGAAGCTGATAACAGCATAGAAGAAACAATCACTGACCACAGAAAATAGATTTTTTTTACACAGTGCACATCTGTGTAATTTGTTTTTTGACAACAGATACTAAATAACTTTGCCAAATTATTCTTATAGTCTTCCATAAAGAATGTTCATTAAAATGTACAAAACTAATGGATTGACTGCATTGAGTGTTTTTGTTATATCAAACACCTTTACTTATTAGTTTTGTCTCCATATTTTGTCATTGTAGACCAAATCATGTGTCTTTCTTCAGTTTCCATTCTGTTTGCATCTTTTCAAATATTCGAGTGGATTCTCCATCTGATTACGTTTGCAGCAGAGGTGTCTGTTCTCATTAGCAGGTCCCTTTTTTTTTTGTATCTGATAGCAGGCATGTTCGCAAAGTCCCTGCTAAGATTGCCACTCACTTTGCCTGTGGCAGATTCATGAACCTTTCCCAACTGTATTAAAAAGAAAAGCGTTGAAACAAACATTATTTTTTTTCCTGCCAATGGGTTTTGAGAGTTATTTTATTGTATACAAAGATTGTGGATAAACATTTGTTGAATCCACAGTAGTTTTCTATCTAGGTTAAAAAAATTGTAACGAGAGAAGGAAAGTCGTATTTCATTCAAACAAAATGTAAGGCAATCCACCCACTGTCTGTCTCACTCTGCTGCTGTGTGTGTGTGTGTTCCTTGCTGGCAAATAATTAGCTGGTTACAAAACACACTTGGAAAATTTAAGTGGTGGGAAAAAGAGGGGGCAGAATTCTCCGATAGGACATGGTGCCAGATTGATTACAACACTGATGTAGCACCAAAGCTTACGCTGATGACAGCGATCTGAGGAAGGCTGAGTGCTCGGCTCAGTCACAGCGCCTGAACCTGAATGAACTGAATTTCGACAAACCGCCAGGATAACAATACCAGTTTGGTACAAAAAAAGAAGCGTGCAAAAAATTGATGAAACTTGTCTGACAATTTGATTATTTATCAGTTTCTTATGCGATGTGGGCATATGTGTTCATTTGGAGCAGATACGTTGTTTTCTCTGTGCAGAATGTGAATCATAATTGTAAATATACCAAATGTTGTTGACATTAGCATAGTCTGACACCAAATGTGCTTTGGAAACTTTGTTAAGCCCTACATTAAGTCAATGCACAAAATAAGCTTTTCATAGGCTTGTCACTTCCTTACAAAGCATGTTCTTGGTGTTGCCCACCAGATTTAGTAGTCAAACTAACAGTGAAGCCCAGTAATATAGTAAAATCCCAGTAATATAGTAAAATCCTAAGATTCTCTGAGAGTTCTACAAAAAAAAGTTCATTTTTGGATAGTTACTCAGTTAGGCTCATTATTTTTCATAACAATTTCATATTTTCATTCAATAATGATGTTTGTTTCTAACTAAGTGACACGAGAATCTTCCAAAAGAATCGTACAAAGCAAATACAATCCTCAAAATTATTAGTGGGAAAACTTAAATTGTTATTATATTAAAAAAATATTCTTAAAATATCTGGCAAGTGTTTCAACGTTAATTTTCAGACATAGAGTATTGTGTTCCAAATACTTCGAGGCTAAAAAAAAAACTTCGCTGCCAGCCTGATTTTTAACTCTTTCCACAAATTTTATATTAGACTATAGTCAAGGGGCGCATATTAATCCATTGAAATTACTTCTAGGTAAAAGAAGCAACCTGTTCAAATCAAAAGATGTTTAAATGATCAAAAACTAAACCTGTCAGGCATATGAATACTTTTGAGCCGAAATATTTGTTATGATAATCAGAGCTATCGTTATTTTAATTGACTGTGAATTCCTGGGGATTTTTTTATATGTTTATACGTACTGTATATTTTAGGCAAATAATGATACAAAATAGTTGTTGAATACCAAAAATAAATAAATAAAAATGTTTTACCTGATTTCTTGTTCTTACTATGTTTATTGTTTCTGTGCTTTTGTTATTTTGCTTTTCATTTTTTTCTTTTGAAAGTTGCTTCTATGTTGTATCATTGTTTAAAATTCATTTCAGTTTGAAATGATGCTCCTTTTTTAAAAATGTTGTCTTTTGTGAAAAGTTCATGTTTGCAGCTTTTGCTCTCCAAAATGTTGTTCCCTATGAAATCCACTTTAAAAAAAATAGCCAATCACTCAAAATAATGGGAATGTCTTAAGATGAGCATTGGAGATCACAAGTCAAACCCCTTCCATCTCCTATCAGTGAAATGGATCAGGGAACACAGCGCCCTGAAGGTCAGTTTCCTGCTTTCACAGCTCCCAGTATGCATTTAGTTATGCTGTGCATCCCCCTCATGTGTGTAAACGTACATGCACGATAATGTGTAGAGACAAATCATACAAAAAAAACAACAGATTTTGTTAAAAAATAAAACCAAATCTAAAAAATTTAAAAAACACTCAAAAAAATTAGGTCTGAGTGGGTGAGAGACACATTCTGATGCGGGAGGGTTTTAACTTACAGAAAAGAGTGGCTGAAGATGTCTAATCAGACGGACGGTGGGGAATGCGTAATGAGGCCAACTATATGAGCTTTACTGCACCGTTTATGATGTGACTTACTGACTCAAGCCAAAGAGAGGAAAGCAGAGTGATTACTGGAAATCCCTGACCACAAATAGGGCTCATTAGTAATGAATTGGTCACACAGATGAAACAGGGAACTTGTAGCTCCGCTTTAAAAATATTCTGCTCTCCAGACAGACATGAGTTAAGTTTGAGATAAAAAGAACAGCCAGAAAGCATTAGAGACTGCCAAAACCTTTTAATTTGCAGATATGTAATCAAATGGTTGGAAGGAGCTGAAAATTTGTGTAATTTATGAAGCCATTTTCCTTTCAACCAGTGAATTAACTCATAAGGGATGCTTTCAAGGTCTTTTCAGAAGTATTCCTACCCCCTTGAACTCTTTTACATTTCGTTTCTAAATTTCAAAATCTTAAATTTGTCAAACAATGTTGTAGTTAGCCTCATTGTTAAAAATATCCATAAACAACCTGTTCTCTTTAAACCTTGGAAGTTTGAGAACATTTGTGAATGTAGTTTATCTTGAAGGAACTGAGCATACAGGTGAAGGATAAAGTTGTGGAGAAGTTTAACGCAGGTTAGATTCTTAAAACATTAATCCGACCCCCTGAATTTACTGATTTACCATCAAGATGTTGGCAACGTTATACTTTGGGGTTACTATTTTTAGAATGTAGAGTGGAGAGTGCTTTACACGGTCAATAAATAAAAAATGCAAATAAAGGTTTAATGTTGTGATCAGAGAAAATGTGAAAACTATCAAGAGGTACGAATATTTGCATTAGACACCTTGGCAAGAAGCTCCTATTGTATTAACTCATAATAGTCTTGAAAGATTTGACATGTTTTCAGTTTATCCATATTTGCTTTAAATGCAAAGATGATGTTCTGAAAGTTAATTTAAGTTAGGAGGGGAACTGATGGATTGTTTTTGTTTTATAAATGTATATGAATATATAAAGTAAAAAACAAAGAAACAGTTAAAATACAATGTGAAGCATAACCTCCCAAAATATTTGAGCACCACTCATATGCCTGAAAAACCTTATTTTTAAACATTTCTTTAAACAAGCAATTACACAGTGCAAAGCTAATCAAATGCTCAGGCACGTGCATTCCCCTCACATCTTTGTTGCTCGTCCAGCAGCAGATGCGACTTTCAGGTAAGCCATTTGTGGTTAGGTTTGCTTTGCTCTACTCCTCCCCCCACTGGCAAGCAGACAGGTTTTATAGCTCTGTGGTTCCCAAGGGGGACACCCAGCAACACGCTCACACATGTAGTCCCCCTTCCATCTCTTTCATCCACACTTCTGCTGAGATGTGAATTCCAGCACTTAAAATAGAAGCCAAGTAAAACCGAGCAGAACAATGACGTCTGTTTGTGTGCATCACCATAAATCGTGATCCTCAATATTTATCCATGACATAATCTAATTTAGCCCCTGGTTTGCATTAAATTTGTCCAGAAAGGTGGAACTCGTGTTGATATTATTGCTAAGAAGTAAATAAATGTCACACTTAGCTGCACATTAAAACAGAACCAATAAACAAATGAAGACTATTCTATTAAGATCCTCCAACAGGTAAAAGCTCAGACAATCTATTCTCTCCTGCTCCTCCTGTATCTGTCTGCAACACAATACAGGCTGAAATAGCAGTGGAATGAACTAAATGCTTCATTATCATAGAGCACAATAGACACTCCGACGGCAGAATCTCACAAGATCCGGCGTTGCTGAGCATTCAGTCAAGAGAAAACTCATGGGTTTTACCATTTCATACAAAAGAGAAGCAAAGCAGAGCAGAAAAAGACATAGAAACAGTCTTCCAGCGTTTTTTTTTTTCTTTATTGATTTGAACTCATTTTCCTTTCTTGTCTCAAACACAACAAATGTTCCCCTCTCTCTTCTCTGGTTGTGGTTCACACCAGATACAGACAAGATTTGTCCTCACAGGGATCCCATCTGTTTCATATCTCTGTGGTGAGTTTTTTTTTTTTTTTTTTTTTTCTTTTTGCTGGTCGATCCAATCATTTCTTTTATTTTGTTAGTGAAGCGTTTATAAAGGAAGGCTTAGGCAATCAATTTCATTCCATCATCTTTTTGGTGACACATTAGCAGCCTGCAGCTTCTCTAGCCGTCTGGCTGAACTCCCACATTGCAGGGGGGTAGTAACAGGATTTATGTAGAATCTTGGGTCAGAGTGGGTGGTAATACTTAAGTGAATAAGGGGGATACGGAAATCAGATCATCTGCAATAAAAGCTGATTTATCTCCATTCTTTCTTCATGCATGATGTGTTTGCTGCCTGCTCTAAAACAGATAGAAATTCACACCAGGCTGCTTATTTTCTCAGATGAATCAGAAACGGAGAAACTCAATCACGCATGGACACATTTTTACATGCGTGGTTAATCTCATCGCTCCTCTCACAAGTGAAAGCTTATTGGTCTAAAATCTGAAGCACTATTCAGCAAAAACAACATTAATCACTAAATGTATAATTATCTAATTTGTTTCTATGCAAAAGAAACCCTCAAATATTACTCCATAATGCAACCAAACGCATCTCAATATTGTTTTTTATTTTCTAACATTTTGTCATGTTATGGAAAAGAACGTTTTAATATCTTCCTGTCATGAAAGCCTTTTTTTTGACAATCTCTTCAATTTTTAATTGTAAAGATTTTTGTTTTATTTGTGTTACACCGAACATAATAGGGATTGAAGCAGTTGTTGCCCTCCTGGCATGTGAATCTTTGTCTCATCCTCAGGGCAATTTCAACTCATCCTAAATCAGGTTCTGGTGTAGCATCCTCCTGTGTTTATCAGGGTAGATCAACTATTAGAATCCGATCAGATTCTCCTGTCCTCTTAAAAGTAAAGCAGGATTTAAAACATACGATGCTGGCACCAGCATGCATCACAACAACTGTATGTACAATAAGTTTAAAGCATGGAGTTTATTTGCTAATATGATCAGTCACTCACTGGCAGATGTCAAGTGGGCCACATTTGTGCCCTGTTCTTAATTATTATCCTTTTCATTTTTGCCTTTGGTAACTACTGGGAGTCACATCTTAAATTGATTGAAAACTCTTTTTCTTGACTGTCTTATTTTTGCTTTGCCAAGCACTTTGCAAGCTGATGGAATACAGACAAAATCAAGAGATTATGAAAGAGAAATTCAGGAGAAGTTATAAAGGTAGGGCAAAGAGAAATCGGTCAAGATACCAGCATGTTCGCAAATGAGCCGATTTTCTGAGTTTGTCAGAGAGTATGGCGAACAAGGAGCTTGCAAGAGAGCAGTCGAAACACAGACTGAAGCCCATTGCGCTGGTGGGGGCGTGAGACAGGCGAGAACAAACGGTGTCTGTCCACACCGGTAGCTGTAGCACCGCATTATTATTAACAAAGCCCCTCCACCCTCTAGTCTAATGCCTGTCGCAGAGCAAGAAATGTTAACTCTTACATGCCTGAAACTTCTTGCAATGGGACAAAGAGTGAAAAAATGTGCTTCGTATTAAAGCTTTGAGGAGTGCAAATACAAAGAGAAGCATTCTTTGTTGGATTCTGTGGAAGCTGCAGACAAAGAGAGTGGGTTCAAGTCTGAGTCACCTTTGTTTATTTCAGGAGAATATAGACTGGACTATTTAGCACAGAGGAAGGACGATTGATGGAAAGTAGGGGGGGTTGAGAGAGGATTCTAGTTAGCACTGTTATGTGTAAATGTGAATGTGCAATGTGCAAACCCTTGAGATGTGGGGGAGGGAGGACTGATGAGAGGTGAGTAATAAAAATGGCAGAAAAGAAGGGAAAAAACATATTAGGAAAAAGAAGTGACTATTTTAATGCAGAACTGGGCATTGAACTCCTTGGAGGCTGAGAGTGGGTATCGGGGCAATTCTCACATGCACCACTTTTCTGATGAATGGTTTTATTTTTGGCAACACTGCAAAGTAGATGGATGTAGAATCTGAGGAGGGCTCCTAAAATATTGATCGTGTGGATTTCTGTTGCTCTTCCTGATTTATGAAAGATGCTTCCAAGGAGATCCACACCTTAAAAGAATTGTTTAAGTAAAGGCTCCAGCTTAGAAACTCAAAAGAGCTGACCGCATGCCCTTGAGCTGACTGCTGACATGCTGTAATAGGTTGCACAGAAAAATAAAACAATGGCTCTCAAGCTGACTCTCAACAGCACAGATTTCGAGGAGGCGTGTCTTTCTCTGGTTACCCCTCATGTCTTGACCGTGACTGCAGGGGAGGAGCTACGGCAGACCCACCTTCCAGACAAAGGCAGCATGGGTCTGAAAACATGGGTTTCCTTTAATTTACCCACAAAGTAACAAAGGGGATGTTGCTTTCTTTTTTTCCTTTTTCTACCCTGCTGCAATAGAGAGTGGACATTTCAGCCTGGTTTGGTAACCTGTCTACAAAAATGAAGGCCCGGCTCTCTCATCTCACACAAAGAGCTATGAAGTGGATGAGAGTCAAGCAGCATCTCTGACTGCAGACCATTTTTAATAAAACAATAACCAGATTACTTTACTTTAGGTTGTAAGTTCTCTTCCTCTGGTCGGTGACTGCATGCAGACTAAACCACTACGAAACAATGCAGTCAGTGCAGAGAGGTATCTAGTATTTAGAAAGTTCATAACTACTTTACTTGATATTATTGTTGATATTTAAGAAAGGACCAGATCTTGTGCACCTGGGAAAATCTCTTTTAAAATGTCAACATTTTAACCACAAGTATGGATTTCTTTTCTTTTTTTATCAGCTTTTGTGCATTATCAAGTTTAACATTTAGAGGATTCTTATTACAATAAATAAAAATAATGTCCCATTGACTCCAACAGAATAACAGAATTATCATCTCACAAGTAAAAAATAAAATGTAGTGTGTTAATACTGAGGGAAATACTGTTTGTTAATTTTACTGTTTTACAATAAAATTTTACAATAAAATTGAAATATACTAAATGATTAATGGACAAAAAAATCCAGAGCACCGCATCTTTATTTCAAGGAACTTTATAACAACAGCACGAAGAGTCACAGTGGCACACTTTTTGTGTTTCTTTTCAGTTTCCATTACTGCTTCCCAGCCTTCTCCTTTATCGTGTCCTTCAAACTATTCTTGAAGGTTATCCTAGTTTGCAACACTCAGAGGGTTTATGACAAGCTCTCTCACCTACACAAACACGCACATCCATGCATTTAAAATCTGAAGAATATTGCTTCTGCACACACAGACACAAACACCCACACTAGTTTTCCTGTGGAATTGATCGCTGCTCAGATATAGCTAAGGTCAGATGTAATGCATCCATCATGCAAACGTCAGCACCCAGAGAGGCAACGGCAGCAGACAGGTTTACAGTTGAAAGGTTACTCATCAGCAGTTCAGCGTCAGCCGCCTCGTTAACGTGACAAGAAGGAATTGTCAAGGGTTTAACAAAATGAGCTGGAGGAGCTTTTGGAAAATCTTTTGATACTGCAATCAATACACCCTTCAAAGTGAATGTAATACACACATGTTTAGTTTTAGCATATTTTAAGTAAGCAGTACACCAGGCTTTAAAGACAGCAAACTCCTTAACAAAAACAGATCCCAACAATAAAAAAACATGGTACAAAATCTGCTGATCTCAAATTATTCATCCCAATCTCAAGGAAATCATTGTTATTATACATTTTAAAGAAATTGGGGTTTGAAACACGTTTACTCTACCTTTGTTCCGTGCTTTGAATCCAAAGCTCTCAGACCCTCAATATCTCAAAGCAACACAATGGAAAGGTTGAAAACAATCTCGCAAAAGAGTCTAACGCAGAGAGATGCCTCTGGCTTTTCTGGCACAAAGGGAAGGTCTTAATCAATGTTCTACCAACAGATCTAGACCAAGGTTGTATTAACCCGTAGGCGGATATTTGTTCACCTTGTGTTACAACCATCCATCCAACCCAGCACTGATTTTCTATTTGTGTTGCCCATGCTCTCTGTGTTTTCCTTATTCTCAAAAAAAAAATTGTCAGTATAAATAAGGTCCAAAAAAACCCATTTTTTTTGTTTTTATGTAGGTCCCATCATTTTGACTTACTGTTGTCCAATCAGAATGATATTGACTGAGAATACTTTTCACGCTTGACACTATATGAAGTAATCCTAAAGTGAATAAAAAAAATAAAAAAAACTTCCAACATGTCAACAGGAAGTTATCTCTTTATATAAAGTTAATTTTTATAAAGAGATGGAGGTTGTCGCAGAAAGACAATGTCGCTCATCGCAAGCACACCACTGTCCAGTATAATCTTTAAAAAAAAAAAATTATATTGAAATGTTTATAGGTTCTGTCAAATCCATTTAGAGTGGTGTAAATTAATTTAGATATGTACAGAGATCTTAATGTACGAGACCACTTCAGACCTCTAAAGAAATAAACATACAAATTCAAACAAACAACAAAAAAAGATTAAATTTGTGGATTTCAGTTTCTCATAAAAAATTAATAGCTCATCAGAAACCCATCCACATACAACGTAAATCGCCAAACAGTGCAGATGGGTCATAGCTGAAGCCTACAAGTCTAAAGCTTGTAATTTAAGCAAGATCATTAACAACACACACTCCCAAAGGTTTGAGCTTCTCCATCCATCACATCACTTTTCTCCAACACCTCCTCTTTTAATAAACCATAACTATAATAAAACAGTGATCTCTTCGCAGAAATAACGTGTTAAACTGTTTGACCATAAAAAAAAGGGGACATGAACCATCTTTAGCTAAGAACAAAACCGGTTTAACAGAGACAGACATCTGAAAAACCGCAGCTGCCCTCCGGATCATCGATGCAAAAACCATGCGCGTTTAGTGTCGCCACTTACTTGCACTGAGTCATTCAGGAGGGCTGGAAGAAAACACGGGAGCTGCTGATGGAAACAAAGCCGCGTGGCTCTGCTGCTTCCTCTGCTCTGCTCGGAATCGGGATGCAGAAGGAGAGAGGTATGCTGCAGACAGGAGGAGGAGGAGGGATGGAGGGAGGGATCTGGAGGAGGAGTGGTGCTGATGCTGCAGCCCACAGCAGGTGCGCTTTCATCTCACTCACTTTACGCACCTTCGCCCTCTGCTGGAGCTGTAAACACATGATCCGCAAAGCTTGAAATCAAATAGTACCTTGCAAATGTTAACAAACCACCTAAGCTTTATGGCATGTAGTAACCTCAGTTTCAAGGGTATTGTATCTGGACGTATAAAGTAAGGGCTCAATAATTAAGAAGTGGCAGGTTTGATCTTAATCTAAACCGTGTGTTGTGCATTTTTATTGAACTAACTTTACTGTTCATACTTCACACTAATTTTCAGTGATATATATTGCCTTTAATCTCAGTATAGATCCAGCTTTTCTTTTGAGGCTTCAGATGTGTCGTTGAAAGAATTAGTGAACAACAGTATCACAACAAGCAAGACAAACAGCCCACAAATCAGGTATGAGATTGATAAAAGGTTTCAAGTACAGTTAGGTCACAAAACAAGACCCACCTGTTTTTCTCAAAGAGCCCTGTTTATCATATCTAAAAGTTGGTTAGAGCGTGTGGAAAAAAATGAGGAATTTAAAAAGTCCATATTTCCCCTAAGGTTTGTTTTTGTGTGTGGCCACTGCCTGACATCCTTTAAAACTATATAAAAATGCATTATTTGCATTAATTCTCTCGCGCATATACCACAATGAGCAGAGGTTGTTCACTTGAATATAGAATATTGCCAAGTTTATCGACATCAGCCATCTATTACTTACAATCTAAAATATTACACAACTGCTTAATGTCCTGAATAGATTCTCCATTTACACGAATCCTTTTTAGAGAACAATGCCTGGATGCTCTCCTTATAAATGCACCAAAATATACTCTCTCTCTAAGTATGTATGTCCACAAGTTGTATGTGCTGCTACTGCTGAGTAACCCTGATGTCTTCACTGCCAGCTACCAGGTGTTACACATTCCTACAGTGAAAAGTTGTGCCTGCATGGATCTGCGGTTGTTTGGGACATATTTTAATAATCCTGCTGCGGTAAAAGAAAACATACAGACAGCAGTTTTGCTTTCTTAAATACCATTTGCTTTTATTCACTTACAGAGTAACATCAGTTTACTACAAGCGCACATAGAAGCTAAAGAACTGAAACATTTAGGCATCAGGGTTGTTTTTTCAAACAAAACAAAAAAACATTTTAAAAAAACAGCATTTCTATTAATAAACAATTTATTTAAAGAAATATAAACATCGTATATACACAGCTTCTATTAAGCAAGGCTGTTTATTGATATTTATTGTTTGTTTTTTTACTTAGAGGTAGACTCAGAACACGTTGCAGATACTGCATTCTTCAGCCTGGGAACGCCTCGGGATTCCACCAGATGAGCCAAAGTGCCTGGGAGAGAGAAAGTCTGGGCCTGTCTTATTGGGCTGCTTGCTCCACAAGCTGACCCCAGATAGGTAATAGATAATGGATTGATGGATAGATAGGTATTTATTTAT
>JAVLVB010000780.1:2790950-2838054 GCA_032876305.1 Orestias chungarensis | reverse complement strand
TTTCAAGACCAGGGGAATAAAATTCTTAAATCTGCAACTCAAAGTAGCTGAGCCTGAAGCCCCTCCAACAGTAGTTGCGCCACTTTTGGCGAGTTGTTTCTACGTTGGCAGGAGTCCAGTACATGTGGAAAACTGTGAAACAGATGTTTTTCAGACATACTGGGAGGAAGTGTTTGTAAAAAAATTAAAGAGCAGGTTAGGTTCCTTGTTGGCCTATAAGACTGAACACCCAGGCACAGGAGATTGTGCAACAAAGGTTCAGTGTTCTGCAGTGATGCTGCGTTACAAGAAAGGAGGGATAAAGAAAGTCGAATGTAAAGTGTGTCCAAAGGAAACATTACTGCTGATCAAAACAATGTAATACAGTGAAAGTTATCTCTTTGTGTTTTTATTATACTACAAATGTTCCAGGCTTCCTAAAAATGTTTGCGATACATGTGGCTGGTGTAAGGGTTTAGCATATACGAGCTGATTAAAAGAAGTGTTGAAAAGAGGGAATGGAAAAAACATTGCGTCAAACCAGTAAGCTGGTGTAAACCTTCTTTCGACCCCAACTTACAGAATTTGGATGAATTACAGAGACCCGCAGAAATAGTACACTAAGACAAAGATCTATTCACAGATGCAGATTTGAAGGTTGCAGAAAAAGCCTGGAGAACATCTCTTTAAGCTTTTACTCTCTCCCTTTTTGCGTCAGACCCTGGTGTCCTGCCATGTACAGAAGTAGGCCAAGACATTAAAAGTAGAGTTTTTCTTTCTCCTAGGCTACTGTTATGTAATGCTAGCAACTGATAGTGTTCCAACAACAGAATGTTTCATGGCCTAAACCCCAACTCCAGCCTATAACTGAAACACACTCAGACAGTCAAAAACTGTTAAGAACGTTTTAATGGGAGAGCGCCTGTTAGGGAAAGTAAATTGTTTGCGAGTAATAAAAAGAAGCTCTCGTTTGAAAAGAAAGTTCTCACCAACAGTTCAACATATCGTTTAAGGAAAATATCTTATCGTTTTAAAAGTGATTTTATGGTAAATTTTAACTTGTTTGTCAAAGAAACACCTTTTTACTTACTCTACTTGAAACACTAACTTTGAACAGATCGCAAATACAACCTACACTTTTGGCATGGCATTGCAAAACTTCACAGGTGAAGTAAATCCCAAATATTCTTCCCTCATTATGGCAACTTTCTCTAGGTTCATATGTATTTGGTAGCCAGTGAACATTTAATCTTCAAACTTAATGAAAATAAGAGTGGAGAAACGGTGGCCTGTGTAATGCTAGAATGGACAGAATGACTGATATTTTTAAAGGTGTTGGAATATACAGTGCATCTGTTTTTGCGGTTATTGGGTCAAAATAGATCTAGACCAGTAAGTGTATCCATGCTGACGCAGTCCATCACCGAAAGAACCAACTGTGGCCATCTGGGCTTCATAACTAGAACTAATTTCCATTTCCTTATATGTGCAAGACTGAGTTAAATTAATTAATGACAAAATAACATACTATTAATCTCAAAAATGTTGATTTTGTCAAGTTACAAGTACATAGCAGTAATGTAATGCACATATGATTTCAGGTATGGTCTGTGCAATTTTCTATACAAATATTTACTTTAAAACACTTTTGCACAAAAAAGTGGAACAATTAAGAAAAGAAGGAATACAAAAACTAGAGGACGTACTTTGTAGAAGTGTGTTATACATCACTGACCTGTGGTGGCAATGCAGTCAAAGCCTACGAAAGCATAGAAGCATGTGGCAGCTCCTGAAAGCACTCCTGTGAAACCAAATGGCATGAAGCCACCCTCTCCTAAAATCTCCTTGGATGGGAGAATGGTAGTCACGCTATAAGGGGGGGGGGGGATAGCATTAAAAAAAAATCATCAAGGATGAAAGCAATGTGCATTAGAACATACTGGACTATATAAAAGTGGTTAGTAGTCATTTTCTTACTTTTGGCTTGAGCTATTTGTATGATTGACATGGAGGATCTCATCTGGATCAAGCTGCCAATTCTTCAAAGTGCCTTTGACAAGGCCAGAGACCACCATGAACAACAAGACCAGAACATTGATACAGGTGAACACCTTATTCACCACCGCTGACTCTTTTACTCCAAACGCCAAAAGACCTTGGAAAACAGGAAAAACAAATGTTAAAAACATTTTTTTTAATCAATATGGTATATATTCTATGACAAATCAAACAATCACATGGTAGCATCTTAATGCATTTAGCTATCTAGAATTGATAAGGATAACTTGCTGAAGTTGAAGCAGAGCAATAGACTTGGGGAACAAAAGGGATTTAAGCGACATTAAAGGTAAGATGTTGGTTTGAATGAAAGGACCAAGGGAAAATATTTCATAAACCGCTCATTGACAGGAGTTTTTAAGTATGATTATCTTGCAGGATTACAGATCATGATCCACACACATGCAGGGCACACACTGTTATGTCGACAGCATTATATGACACATTAAACCTTTAGGCTGATGGTCTAGTGCAGCAGAAAACTTAATATGGTGACACTACCAACCAGGCAGATAAATAGGGGGGACTAGAATTAATCTAAATTCTATAATTATTCCTCAGATCATCTCTAACTGATTTCTAAAACATTTCAATACACAAATAGCATTCACAGTAACCAGATCTGAATAAACCAGAGCTGCACATCCTGGATGTTATTAGGTTAGCATGCATGGAAACTTTCATGTCATTCCTATGCTATGGAAATGTTTTATGGCAATGTGGGTGTCATACCATACACAATGAAGAGCCATGTAATCAGGTGGTCAGTAAATGTTAAGACAAAGGAAGACGCAGACAGAGAAAAATGTTCCTACCTGTAAGAGTAAAAATGATTACAACAGCAAACATGTCAGGGTATTCTGCCAGTACACCTGGTGCATTCATAGACATGTTCTCTCTGCAGAACTCCTCAATGCGTTTTCCCACCAACTCGTCAAAGGTGGCGCTCCATGCACGGGCAACACTCGAGGTACCTGGAGGACCAAACGTTCAGTCCCTTGTTTCATTAGGTACTCTCCCTTAAACAAACATTTAGTATACATTTTTGAGAAATTATACTGATTTACCAATAATGTAGGAGAGTATAAGGTTCCATCCAGTGATGAAAGCCCACAGTTCTCCTACTGTCACATATGAATAAAGATAAGCTGAGCCTGTCTTGGGGACTCGAGCTCCAAACTCAGCGTAGCATAGTCCAGCCAAAACTGAGGCTGCGGCCGCTATCAAGAAAGATAGGACTATAGCAGGACCTAGAAGGACACAATATGATCAAAAACTCGGAACTAGTTTCTTCAGAGGCTGAAACCTTTACAACAGGACTGATTAACTTACCTGAATTGTCTCGTGCAACAGCACCAGCAAGCACGTAAACACCAGCACCCAAGGTACTTCCCACACCAAGAGCTACCAGGTCGAAAGTGTTGAGGCATCGAGACAGACGAGAGTCTTCAGAATTAATGTTCACCACCTTCACCCTTAGCAGCTGTTTTCCGAAATGCAGAAGCTTTTCCAGCACCATGGTTAGCAGTCTGGCCTTACCAAGGTACCACTCTTCAGAGGTAACTGGGTAGGGGGTTGGGTGGGTTGTATGGGGAAGTCACACACAACATAAGGAAGAAACAGAGGAAAAAAGATAAATTTATGAGTGGAGTATATCTGTGTGAATATGTGAAAAAAATCCTACCTATGAATATTAACTGCATTTTTTTGAAATATTACAGTGTTCAATGAAGCAATAAAGAATCAGGTTGCATGTGGACAGTGTCAAGGTTAAGGTCCAACAGTTTTTCCAAAAGTTGCGGAGGATCACACAGTGAGAAGGACTGAAGTGAGTCTCATGCTCTGACACTGTAACCCTTGTGACTCGTTTCAACATCATGGAAACTTGTCAGAACACTCTGACATGATGACGTAAACCCACAGGTTTCCATGTACACAATGTACCCTCTCCTTTGTCCATAATGGAAAAATGTAAGCTCAAAATAAATAATAAATTGGAAAAGGAAGGTACTATCTCCTCACAAAGTACAGAGGTATGCAAATTACTAAAGACAAACACATCCTTACTATAATGTTAGGTCAAATGTTATTTTTTGCCCTAGGTTTTTCAGGTTTTGTAGCAAATCAAATGTATTGATACTGCCATGACATAAACTTCATCCCTTAACAATCATGATTACATTGTTACAAGACTTCTTACCACTGACAATAATTTCCACAAACACAACTTTGATTCATTTGAAGCCTTATACTGCAAGCTGGATACCTGCACCATTTTCTAAACATAGTGTGAGTCTTCAGTCTAGGAGGGGTGGGGGACGTTCAAAATGTATTTTTTTCTTTTGTTTTTGTTAGATGCTCATGATGTCACCCACAGCCTGTGCTACCCTGGGCAGTCATATTGCCCATGTCAGAAAGATTAACTGATTACAGAAAACATCCAGAGGTCATTAACATTGGTACTTTCACATTGTACAGTATTTGCTACTTCACTTTAGCTCTCTTTATGTATGTGGTTGTGTATGTTGTGTCAGTAAGTTCTTTACAACTTCTTCTGGTTTTAGTAGTTTACAGTAATGCAGTGTTACAGCTACTTGCTGGGTTACAGTCTCCGTGCCAACAAAACACAATCCCCAAAAAGTTTTTTTGCCAAGTATAAAATGTCAAATAAATTTTAAAGCACAAAACATTTTTCTTCATTTGTATAACATGTTATCTTGACCAAATGCTGTAAATCAGCAAGACAGCTTTTGCATCTTAGTAGATTATAGGCTTTAAACGCCACAAAGGAAGAGAACCTGCATCGTTTGTAATTATTCAGCAAGATTCAGGAACATCCAGCCTTTTTTCCCTGTTAGTTTAAACACGGTTTGTGTTTTGTGATACAATGGGGCCAACAGTGACTTTTAAAACACACTTACAGCACAACCCTTGTGACCTCTTGAGGTGTTAAGGACAAGATAATCAGCTGGTGAAGTTTTCTGTCAATATAAATGACAAGACAACAAAACTGACGCTTTAAACGGATATCTGATCAATGCAACGTTGCATGTCTGGAACAACAAAAACAGTAAAGGACACATGGGGTAAATAGCTGTAAAATGAAAACAACTGTTTTGCACTTTCTTGAAATCAGTGACAGTTTCACTTGAAGCGATGATCTGTGTGGAAGATTTTAAATTAACGATGTCAGCTGTGGCGATCAAAAGCATATTTGCTAACTTTTCTTTGGACTGCTGTAAGAAGGGCAAGCCATTGACTCTAAAATAGAATATGGAAGAATCACATGGCTTGGCTATTCCAAGCTGGCTGAAGTCGAGCAGTGTGCATGGTCAAAAAGTTGCAGTCACACAATCGACTTATCTACATTCGGCAGCAATATGCTCCACACAAGCTTCACCGTAATTACATGAAATCCATGTCCTCTTAATATTAAAATGTTTAGATTTATGCAGGTTAGACAGATGTTTTGCCGACAATTACAATTTTGTGCTTTGTGAGGCAATGCTTGTTCTTGCCTAAAGCACACAGATGCATTCACTGAACCGACCATATGTATCTAAAATATTTCGAATATTGTAAATCGCATGTCAGGAAAGTGGAACCACTGCCTGTGAGGGGGAGGGAGATGCTGATCACGAGAAGGGGTGTGATCCCTAGCCGCCAATAAAAGTTCCCCCTGAAATTGGCCCAGTTTCCCACACATAAATGCTATGTCATGGCCCTGAACAGTACTGTCCAGTACTACCTAAAAAGACTAGCATTCATAGGGGTAATTATAAGCTTTAATGACCCAACAAACAAGCAATATTATACAACTTGTTTCATACTTACAGGCATGTCTTGACGGAGTAAAAAGGGTTTAAATATATTAATATTTCACTGCTGTATCATAAACACATGCTCAACATTTTAGAGAACAATTAGATTTCTAAGAGATATTGCGTTCAGAGAGTGTTCGTCCATTCCTTTCCACAAATCGTCCTTCAATTTATTTCTGAGTTGAAAGGTTTCCTAGAGACCCTAGGTCTTGGGATTACTGTGAGTGAAGGTCGATTTCGTGTCTGTTCAAGTATGTATCTGAAGTCAAATGTGTTCCATGTGCACATCATCTTGGCCAATGAAGAATATTTCCATTCATGATGCTTAAAAAAGAAGGGCCAATCCCTTTTTCAGTTTCTAGGGAGAGACAACCAGGCTTTTTTTTTCAAAATCTCTTGGTTGTTTTAAACAAACGGGCCCACAGCATCATGGATCCTAACACTGATCCTTCATTTTTTTTTAAGACTTATCAATTGATTTTATCACGTTGACTACACACAAATCCATGTAGCGCTAAGCAAACTAGGATTTTGAGTTTAAAATGGAACAAATTAAATGACTGCATTCCATACATGTGTAGTGGTCTCTATGTAGAGTTTGTGACCCCACAATAAGATGTTACTCTTTGTTGGAGTTCTGTGACAATGAGATTTTGTCTGTGTAGAAAAACTAAACTTGGGTACCTGACCTAAACTCAGTTGTTTTACAAGTATGTTATGCTTCCTAATTATTTCTCTGAGTTAAAAGATGTTAAATTTACGATTTGGGTTGATTAGTAGACATTTTCCGTCTAATAAAAAAATGTCCCATTCGGCAGATGGCCGAAATTGACGAAAGGAAAATGTCCGCTTGAGTGTCATTTTTTACATTTTTATACCCAAAGAAACAGAAGTCATTTACTGACAAAAATTACTATTGATTCCTATTAATGGGACATTTTTAAACTTCTCTAGCAGGAGGACCAACAAGTCTAGACAGTTTTGTGTGGAAAATAGTTGCAGATTTATAAGATTTATATTTTAGAAGATCATTAAATGTGTCCAACCAGTCACAAATTTTGTATAATTTATTGGGATCTATGTAATAGATCAACAATAACATTTATAAAATAAAAATAAAAAATACTGAATGTAAATATCTGGTTTCAACTATTCTAGTGTCACATTCATTACTATTCAAAGGTTACGTCCTTTAGTCTAGGTCGAACAAATAAATGAAGGAACTGACCGAAAATGGAGGCGGCTGGTTGGGCCCTTCTGTTTCCTCTTCAGATGACCATATTTGTGTTTTCGACAACGTGTATCAGTCCTTCAACAAGTCGGAAAGGCTGTTAGGAGAGACAATGTCATCAGTTCCACCACCATCGACGAAATCTCAGAGACATGCAGGGCCAATAACATTCAACAAGTGTGTCAGGCCGATATATTTCCAACACAAACAGAGAGCATCCACAATGACAAAGCCTTATCTTAGCAGAAGCTATTTAGTACACACTATTTCCCCACGGGGCTTTCAATTTGCTCTCCGTTAAGTTTTAATCAGAGATTATAGAATGTTTTCAAGTCAAAAGAATAAAGGACAAATGAGATTCCATTGTCTGAATAGATAAGAAGCCCAATGTTTCCATCTTACAACCCAGGAAATAATCATATATAATAATCATAACAGCTCATACTACTACCACTGTTTACTTCACCTACTGGTATAGCAGTAGCCAATATATAAAGTTCTTATTGTTGTTAACAACGAAAGCCTTATCCTTGATAAAAGCGAACACATACTTCATATGAGGAGAGACGTCACAGACACATGTTGCTATTTTGGCATGGTTTTTGTTTAGAAATGTAGTGTGACGCGGTCAAAATGCACCAAGGATCTCTCGGTTCGGCGAAACTAAAGGTCTTTCTCAGAATTTCTATCCGTTCTCAACGCAGAGAGCGGATCCAAAACGCGTGCATGTGTCTCAACATCCAGTTTACGCTGGTATTATCAAGCCCACACCGGCCCGACGCAGCAGAGATGAAATACGAAGCCCTGAATTTCAGCGAACCTGGAAAGCTTCCGCAGACGCACACTGGAGCTGCCTGCATAAGCGTGCTCTGCAGCTTTCCCCACTACCGTCCTACTTTGAGACTCGCTAAAGTTAGACGCAGTGAAGCTTCTTTTGGGATATGAGAGGTTAGATCTCGCCCAGCCTTTCTATAACACAATGCACTTTTGCACGCGGTCTCTTCCCTTCCAACAAATAACATTACAGCAGCGCAACTGTAACTGAAGTTTACAGTTATTGGATTATGATTTAATCAGAGAGGAGAGTTGAAATTTCACTTGGTTGTAGCATGGAAAATGGATAATTTGACATAACAATCTGCTTGTTGCACACTGTGTGTTTAAAAACAGGTAAATATCAAAATGATGCTAAACGATTAGGATTGTTTAGTAGATGGAACTTGACTGTTTTATTATCTGTTACACTTCATTACCTATCCAGAAGTTTTTATTGAAGATCTACTCAAGTATTTAAAGTCAATTGTTGCACTCTTGGTCAAGACTCTTGGGGGGGAAAAAAGGAAAATAATCTAACTTAATTGACATAAATTAACAATAATACTTGCATCATGTTTTATTTATTTTTAACAGACTATAAGCTTTTTTTTTTAAATAGCCCCCCTCCCAGTATGTCTTTGATTGTGAATAAGGTCTAGACCACATGGTGTTCTCTCTGCACTCAGAGCCAACCCAGTCGTGCTACTGCATCAGGGTTCAAGTAGAACTCTGATCACTTTTAGGAAATCCAGCACAGCCTCGTTTAAATCGCGCACAGCAACAATAATGTCCTGAAAGGCTCCAAACAAGCTTCTGTACCCTGTGGGTAACACATTGAAAGACCAACAGCATGCATTAATGCAAAGTGTGTTGGGGATTTAGAACATTATGTAACTCCACAGTTCTTTTCCCTCTGGTCGTACATTGAGAAACTGTTGGAAAAAAAGGAAAAGCTAAGATCCAAAAAAAAAGTCCCAAATGTGCTATAAAGACAATCCTATAATCCTAAACACGATCGGTATATAAAAAGACATTTTAGATGTTTTAGTTTAGTTGAGTTATATATAAATACAAATAAACAAAAGAAGGGGAAGAAAATCTAGCAGGGAAAACGAGATTTATTTACAGTTGGTGCCAAAAGCTCCGAGAGTCTCCAACACACGGCGAGTTCCCAGAGGTCTGCAGATCCGAGACAAGCTTCCCCAGATCGGCTCCCAGAAAAAGTCTCCGTAGAGGTGGTTGGGATCTATATGATGTTGAGGTAGAAGCTGGTCTCTAAAAGCGCGTTTAGGTGGAGGAGGGGATTCACGGCGAGAGAGACGCGCAGCTCCGCCCGTGCGTCCGTCCGCTCACTGGGATTCCTTTCCTCAGCTCCTAACCTCTATAGGCTTAAGAGAAATCCTCTTAACAGTCCCAAACTTTTTTCTTTTTCTTTTTTTTATTACTGCAGGTCTCACACTTGGGAGTATAAATACCGAGAAGGACAGAATGATGTCAGTAATTTTTTATGGAATGTTGAGTGGAAGGAAAAAGTGTGGAAGAAAGAGCTGAACTGGAGACAAATGTAGGATTAGCTAAGCGAGTACAGTGAAGATAAGGAGATTTAAATGTTATGGCCATATTCAGAACACATAATCTCAGAATTGGTACACGCAAGGAAATAACTACAACATAGACCACATTCACTGTATTAGGCCACTCTTGTATGAGAGACAACATAGGAGGCATCTGAGCTGCTGCTCAATGGGCCAAAGGAATCTAGAAGGCAATTTAAGGATGAACAGGTTTTCTCAGTCTATTTAGATCTAAAAGGGACCACCAACATAAATTACCTTCTACTTTTCATACGAGCAAAAATCAAGGCACATCAGTCTGTAAATGCAGTCTGTCAGCAAATCAATATCTACTACCCTAATATTACCAGACAGCCAAGTTTGAAGTACAGCTGTGCAACTGATACAAGTGAACTTGACTGACTGCTGTAAAACATCCTAATGGCAATGGTAGGTCAACCGTATTTATTTCATCATTAAGCTGTAAAACAAAACAAAAATGCTGACAGTGGAGTAGTAACACTAATCAACAATTATTAGTCTTTTCAAAAGAAGATGGGGAAAAAGAAAAAAACTGGCACATTTTTCTCCATGAAAACAACAACTGATTCAGTCACAGATTATGTGGAGTTACTACCCAATGGCGTGATTATTTATCACTGATAATCCTTAATTACTGTCAAATGTTCTTGTACAGGCGTTTTCCTAAACAAATAACCTTTTGGTAGCTAATTCATTGCTGTAAAAGCCATCGACTCTGTAATAAGTCCGATGCGGCGCCAGAGGCTGTGGTCCCGCAGATGTAAACAGACTGCATGTGCTGAGGACGTGCGCGCTCCCGATGTCAGGGGGCGGTACTGGAGATGAGGTGGCGCATGCGCAGTGTTGCGAAAATGAGAAAGAGCTGAAGATCCTCTCCTATACCTTTATACAGCTTAACTGGTGTTGGAGGAAGTAAAATGCTAGAATTGATAATATCCCAACATGTACCCGTTGTCTAAGTCTACGTAAACACCAGAGAGCATTGATCATACCAGGATAAATGTCAACATTTGAATGATTGGCTTAAAAGGGGTCAAAATTGCACCATAACATGTAATTTTTTTCTCAATATGTTTCTGTATGCTTAATGCTAATTTCATCCCTTGTTCCATGTTTTTAATTTAGGATTCACTTGTCTTACTCCAGCTAAAAGCTAAATTCACTTTTATTACTACATTTTTGTTCACAGACCTCGTATGTTCCTCACATTTTGACTTAATGAAGATTCAGCGGATAGGTTGGGTTACCAATTACAGTTAAAACTTTAACTGTTTCTAGTAAATCACCCCCAATTTAAAAAATGTATCTGAGTGAGTTTGACTTTTTTAAATTACTAATATCATTTTGTGATTATAGTCAGATGCAACTATATTTTCTTCTCTGGGCAGAAAGACAGCACTCATTGCAATCTACGCTTTATTCACAAAAGAAAAACACGATAAAAATGAAACTTACAAACTGTCAGATCTTTTTTGGGATGCGATGGCGGTGCTTGTGGCTTAGACTGGGGTCAAACAAAAGGCAGTTACTGACTTTGAGTAACTTATTAACCTTTTAACACAGAACAAATGCGTTTAAAGCAAATGTTAGCAGCCAAAATCTTAGATGGTGGGGTTAAGAGCTCACAGATGGAATATGGTTTGTATTTCAGCGCTGTGCCCACTGGCGTTCAAGACCACTATACATTATTCACAATATTTACAAAAGTCCTCTAATCTTGTGAATGTAGAAAGTGCTAGGTTTAAATTCATGTAGGGAAAATGCACATATTCCAAGATTCCTCCTTTAGCGGCTTTAAATGTGCTTAGCAGGACAAAATGTAGAGGAAAAAAAAAAAGATCTCTTGTTTGCTCTCATTTTAGCTCCATTAACTGTTTAATGTCTTTTACGCCGTGCTCTTCTGCCACGGCGATGATGTGATCCAGGGCGTTCACGCGTCCCAACATCCTCACCACGTCTCTTATTTGCTCCCTGATGAGAGATGAAAGATTTATTAAATACATTATAGGGATATGTAAGCATATTACAGTGACTGCATTTTAACATGGTGATTAGATCACAAAACAATAACTGCCTAAAAGGTCTTCTAGTTAAAGCTATTTTCTGTATAATTGACTGAAGAACAGAAGAGTAACGCACTTAGCGGTGCGCCGCTCCATGTCAGACGCCCCCACACCGCTGCGGTGCAACGTGTTAGCCAGGTGAGTGAGGTAGCGGCACAGAGGCTCCAACTGAGGCAACGTCTGCTGGCCTTTTAGCCCAGAGAACCACTGAACTGGCAAACACTCCACCACCTGAGGAGAAAACATCATTGCAATCAAACTGAATTCACTGGCTTATATAAGTGCTTATTTTACACATGTTTAGCATACAATGTATGACAACAGTTCTGGCTTTGTTAAAACAACATTGTTATGACTTTTTCTTGTTATTCTACTAGAATATTCATCTGTCTGCGCATGTCTCTAGGTGGTTGTGACGCCACCTCCTAGAAGTGTATAGATGCTGTTTGGACCATTGTTGGAAAAATAAAGCTTTAATTTTAAGCCCTAATGTCACAACCAAAAAGCCTGAGTCTCATTTCCTGAAAACTGATATGTTCAGTTCTAAGAGTTTGTTATTGCATGTTTAAAAAAACAATTATAAAATGATCCCCCCTTGACATAAAACAGGCTCCAAACGTTTTATTTTCACATCTAAATGTCTTACCTTCCGGCACTTCTGCACGTTTTCCTCTCCTACATCAGTGCTCTGAAGCGCAGAGAGGATGTATCGGTTAAGCGTGCTGTCCAAAGCCAGATCCCTCAGACACGAATAAGACAAGATGCCGTCCCACTGAACGATGTTACCCAGCAGCTATGCAAGGAAGAGACATTAATGACGTAAGGAATTCAACATTATCCCACAGATCTAGAAGTTTGAACCAAACTAAGTATTTATTAATTTAACTAATTTATTTTCTGAATAAGGATTGCGCATTTTATTTTTTTTATTTTTTATTACAACAAACTGATTTTGCAGACACTTTAATGGTTTCTGTTTACCAATCCCAACAGAAAAACACGGGCAAAAATCCTTAATTTCTGCAGCATTTCATCCCGTTTTCTGTGATGAAAATGTGGGAAAGTGCCAAAAATGCGGGAAAGTGTGAAAAAAACAGGAATTGTTGTTTACAAATGTGGGGAGAATAAACATGGTTTTCCCACATATAGTAAGGAGCAAACATGACATAACATGGCAGCATAGCTGAGCCAGTTATTTAGTGCTGTTACGCTAACTTAGAGTCTTGGACCATTTAAGGTAATCTATAACGTAGTATGAGCAGAGTGGAAAAGTACAAAATGTGAAGATTGCTTAGTTATGAAATACAGAATATGTCTAAGAACAAAGCCAGTTATAACTAACTTAAAGCACCATGTAGTAAGACGCTGGAAGAACTTCAGTCCATTTGCTTTCATTAGTTTATGGGGCATATCTGCCACATCCAATATGGCCGACGCGGCGATGTAGGGACGTCATCACCCCGCTGTGGACCGAAACCTGTTTGTTATAGTGGCGCGCGGGGTGATGACGTCAATACGGGATGCATCGGACCAATCACTTTTGGCTGGGGGTGGGTTTAGTGTCAATCAAAAGTAAGAAAATAATCAATTATATAAAAAATGTGGGATCAGTAAAATCAGGCAAAATTACACAATTCTGTCATTTCTGCGCATGAATGCTATTTACGCAGTAAATACGCGGCTCACAAAGAGTATGCGACCCCCCCAAGTTATTTAACCCCAGGTTAAATAACAGATCTAATTTTAAAACCTAATTTTAGAGGGTCTAGAAGCTAAATGTACTGTAAAATTCTAAATACTGTATGGAAATGACAAACAGATGTACACATACCTTTATGCAGGACCAGAACTGTCGCTGGTAGAACAAGTAGGCGCCACTGTTCTTGTTGTCCATTACACTGAATACAAGAAAACAAAATTCCACAACATATATTAGATAACATAAAAATAAAAACAAAGCTCTACATTTCATTTTCTTTTTTTCCCTCTGACACACTTTTTAGGGTAGAGCGGAAGGAAGACATCCTCATCCAAAGTCCGTCTGGTCCGTAAAACTATTGTTTTCAAAAGCTCCTAGCAGACAAAGAGAAGTTGCAACAATTGGATAAAACTAAACACATACAGAGAATTTGATCATTTTCCATTAAATAAATCTTTTGGCCGCATCGATGCCAGCAGCAGCTACCTGCGTGTACTGGTTGTCTCCATGCAGCACAGTTGGATAACCTTCAGCCAGTCTGTGAATGAAGCCTACCAGCCTGGCAGTCTGACTGCTGGACAGTGGGTCCCACACTTGCTCGGCCAGCACTGCCAACACAGCACATGACACGCCTTGTACTTGTTCACCCCGGACAAAAATCATTTTTAACATCATGAGCGGCTGCACAGTATTCCCTACCTGATAGTTTGGAGAGAAGAACCTTCTCTACGATGGCAGGCAGCAAGCCGATATCCCCGTCTTCTTTTTCAAGGGCTCTGTGCTCCTCGAACCCATAAAACAGAAGGGACTCAAACCAAACCATGTACTCAAAGTTTGGACACGGGTCCTACATTTGAGGCGGGGAAAAAAAACGTTGTAATTTATTTTATTTTTTAAAATACTTATTAGTAAACAAAAATGTTCCTTTACCTCAAGAGGGTTCCATGTGATGAGCTGCAGACGAACTAAAGGGTTAAAGAGCTTGGGTAAACACAGGCCAATGTAGGCATCTCTGTAGCAGTCCGGATATTCTCTCCTCCACACCTCAAAGTGGGATTTGATGCAGTCAAAGGAATGAAAGTCTTCCACCACATCCTCAAACACCTTTTTACTTTCTGCTCGGATTCGATCTGAGTTGGTAAAAACGAGGAGGCAAATGTACAATTTCTTAAATAAGGATTATGTTTTTGCCCCGTTTCGCAGCAATTACAAAACGTACCTTTCTCCATGTTGAAACTGGTGATGTCTGTGGAGGTCTCCTCGTCGTCGGAGGACAGGCCTTCTTTATGCTCGGCCCTTTTCCCATTCTGCTCTCTGGCTTGTCGCCGACGAGTTCTGGATCCGCAAACAAACACAGAAACAGTCACTTTAATGGCAGTATTGCAGTAAACACTACAATGAAAAAGGAGTCTTTTCTAACAAAAGCTTGTGTTATGTCTTAAGTTACTTAAAATATATACAATATCTATCAATCAATCAAAAATACTTTATTCATCCCAAAGAAAATTAAGTATACAATATTGTTAGCCTAAAACTGCAGAGGGAGCAACACAAAAACAACATAAAACACTTATTCATTTACTCTAGTCAAAAACTTTGTTTTCAGCAAATATTTAGGCTGTAAAATTATTGATCAGTGTTTCTGATGACAGATGCAATTTAAATAGATTAATATTCCATGTAGATTATTAGTTGTTGGAATTTAATTCTCATTCTACCTGAAGTTTGAAACAAAAACAAAGAAGAGAGGAAAGGAAAAAAGTTGGTCTGGTTCTTCCACATCATTATCCTCTGAAGTAATCATATATATATATATTTTTTTACTTATGAACTATTTCAAATGCTATTTAACCGTCTGGTAGACCAAGAAATGCAGGATGAAATAAATAAATCTTCCAACCTTCTCGCTTCTCTTTCAGCGATCCTCCTCTGCCGACTGTGCTCTTGGTATGCGGCACGGTCTCGACCAAATGAGTCCAGGCTGGGCGCCATGACAGCTTTATCTGAAACAAAAAAACCGGCTCAACTTTAAAGCCTGAACTGCATTGTAGAAAAAAAAACAACAAAAAAAAACCTTTTAATATTTTTTTTTACTTTGGAACCTAACGGTAACAAAGTGCCCCTAAATTTATTGAGGGATAATCCTATAAATGATAAATAAAAATATATAAAAAAACATGTACTTTCATATTTTAACTGTAAATCTTTTAATTCTTTAAGCATAATAAGATCAACACTTTCTAACATCTTTTAAAACTTACCAGGGTGTAACCTCAGTCATGTTACAGTACAGAACGTTAACCTGTTAGTCAGAAACCAATGTCGTTTTTTTTTTGGGCATTTTATTTTGTTGCTCATTTACTTTACGACAAGAGAAAAACATCTTCATGTCAAAAAGTTATTTTTTCCTCCGATTCAAGCTCAACCACACAAATTATTGTCATTTAACTTCAAGCATAATCCAAGAGCACGGTAACAGGTGCAGCATGGAACAATATAAACACACACATACATACAGATACATACACACACACGTTCAGATATAGAGAACTAATGAGACCGTCTCCAATAAATCATAAAAACCTTCAAGATGGACTGACTTGAAAGGCTTGCAAACTCCGACGATTCATCTTTAATATCATCCTGTCTTCTCTGGACGAGCCGTGCGGCCCGTTGCCTTAGTAACTGGTGCATGGCAGCCTCCAGCTCCAGGACAGCAGGCACCTGAAAGATATGATGCTTTCTGTGACCTCTAACCCAGCAAAGGTGGGAATCCCGAGTCACTGGGGCGTCTTTGCAGGACAACTTAAAAGGAACATGGATAATAACACAGCTGGAAAGATATAACACCGGAATCTGGTAAAAACTTTGTTTAGTGTGTTATCCATCAGGTTATACTAGAATACAGAAGTTGGATACAGATTCCATTACAAACATAAATACTGACTAAGAGTAACTCCACATTAAAAGAAAACATGGTTTCGTCTCCATTAATAGAAATCTTCTTTGCACCAGGAGTTAAAATCTGATGCTGCAAGATCAAGATTAAATTTTTTGTGCCTGAACATGCATGATGTTGTAAATTCATTAGAGATGCCCAGAATGCTGTGGTTCTAGATTTCTTGTAAATAAGGTCGTTATGAGCCCTTAAGAGAGTGTTGTAAAACTGGGGTTTATTGTTACGTAAATCATTGCAGAGTCTAAAGGCCGTTTAAATGTCTAACAGACTTTAGAATCTTAAATCAGTCAATTGTATGACTGATCATTTCTAAAAATATATTGACTTCCACCTTACAAATTTTAAATAGGTTGTAAAAAACAAAAAACAAATCTGGCATGTTATGTTTAAAAATGGAAAAAGGCTGATATCTAATTATTAAAACAAAGCTATCCTGCTGTAATTCCTTTCAGCCTTACTGTTATCTGCTGAAAGTCTCGCTCTCTTTTAGGCTGAATAAACCACAGGAACTGTAAAATTACAGATTTAGTTATTTCTTACAAAATTAGGTGCCAACTTTAAACACCTCAAAAACGTTGAATCTGCTTCACTCAGGGACAAGATCCAATGTAAGGAGAGTTGCTACTGATAAACATGGCCTGATCTTATGATTATATGATTATACAATGCAATTAGCCAATGGAAAATGATTTGCGTTTCGGTCACTCGTCAGGATTTCTCTGTGCATCTCTAAAATTTACAAAGACTTATTTTGAGTGGATGTCAGCATTCTCATTTTGTTCTACAAACCTGTACTGATCTTTTTCCTGAAATGAAAAGTAGACATTCCCTAGGTGACTATATTCTGTTCTTGAATGATTCCAAATTCTCTTTAAGACTTTAAATAAGAAAAATACTTTATTCCATGCTTAAGGTGGATTATAATTGAATTATTTCCCATAAAGTTCCCAGATTACAGACACAAAACAGCAAGCAGCTTATCAGACCGCAGATGAATTCTCCCTTACCTTTTCACTGAAACACTCAAGCAAGTCTCCAACATACCCTCGCATTTCTTGCAAGAATTTATATCGATCTGCATTATCATTGGAGGAACCCTCAAGCTCCAGGATGGCGCTCTCAGAGGTTGCCAGGTCATCCCTGATCTGTTCGTAGCGCTTGAAATTGCCGTCGTGGCCTGCATGCATTTGGACAAGCCTAAAAACACAAACACACACACACAAAAAACATACAAGGAAATGAGCATTGGTGAATGAGACGGGGAAAGAAACAGTCAAAAAGACATGAATCTAAACTACGAAAAAGTGGAGACATGTTTTGCCTCTTGGCCATTAGAGGTGTTTACGGTTTTGCCGGGTCCTCAAGACCTCGGCAAACTGTGAGGACAGTAGGTGAGTGAAGCACTGAGATAAGACGGTGTGGCAAAGTAGAGCAGAACCTACCTATCCTGCAGGCGGTTCTTTACCAAATCAATGGACACTGGGGTTAGATCACAAATAGGGGCCCCATAGTGAACGGAGCCATTGTCAGAGAGGCTGGGGATCTTCCCAGGCTGTGGAGCCACCGTAATGTAGGTGAAAGGCATAATGTAGGAGGAACCATAGGGCTGAGTCTCATAGCTGTTTTGGTAGTACACTGTGCTGTCCTCCGGCTGACTGCTTTGAACCTGATTAGACAAAAAACAAAGAGAATATTGATATTGTAGACAAACTGTTAAAAAAATGCAGTGTTTAACTTCCAGAGTACTGACACATTTTTCATGTTTATAAACTTTAATTTTCAAGGGTCAAATCAGCTCAGAGTTGTCGGTCCTAATTTTCAAGCAGCAATACAAATGTTAGAAATGTTATTTATTTTCTGTGAGGTCAGGCTCAAAAACCAAAGAAACCTATGGGGAAAGAAAGGAAGGAAAACAAAAAGGAAAGGGGACAGAGAAAAGAAAGAATAATGGAGGAGGAGTATGGAAGAAAGAGTAAAGGATTGAGAGAAAGAAAAACCATGAAATAATTAAGGTATACTGGTAGATCAAAGTGAAAAAAATGCACAGAAAGGAAGTAGAGATGAACAGAAAAAAAGGCAGGATAAATATCTATTACTGAGTTTTCGTTTTCCATAGTTTTTACAGATGTGAGAGAATATATTCCCCAGAACCTCAAATGCTGCTGATGAGATTTCTCAGATCAGCTACACGACTTCAAAATATACATATTAACTAAACAAATAAATATCTAAAGTAAGGCCAAAACTTGCCTATTATTTTATTGATAACCATTTTTAAAGAAGGTAAGACAACAATCTTTTACTATTACAACATTATGGAATATTTTCTGAAATTCTAAACGAAATAAGAATATGTCTCAGTATGTTAGAGATTAGTTTTACCTGAGGTATGCTGATTCCTTTTCTGATTTGTTCTTGCTCCCAGCGGCTGACTTCCTCATCTTGACCTGTATCCAGCGCTTCATCATCGCTGCCCTCAATACCTGCGCACAAAAGACAACGACATTCATGACAGCCGATAGAGAGCAGCATAATATGATCAATGTGAAAATTGAATTCACCTATTTCCTCTGCTATCTTCTGCCTCTGAGTTTTGTTCTTGACTCCACTGAAGCGGATCCTCTTCTCGTCTTCATCTTCGTCGTCGCTGCAGTCTCTGTCTTCTTGGGACATGCATTTCTTAGAAGGTTCGGCTTCCACCAGAGGGGGTTCACCACCGAGCTCTCTTGCAAGTTGCCGACGCTTCCTGGCAGCGTGGATGAAGGCTGCGTCAGGGATCTCTCCTGAGGTAGAATCACAGGTTTTTAGCTAAACACCCAAGCACATTTTTATAAGAAATATAAACAAAAGATCATTTTCAAATTTGTCAAATTATTATCACTAACTCGAGTAGTATTACAGTAATTCCACAAAAGTTACATCAATCTCAAAGGTGAGGTCTCTCAACATATGATGTATGGAATATATTATGATAATTTGGTACGATACCATGAAAGCCATTCACAGTCAATCGGCTAAACCAAGCAGCACCGTCCAAACTCAAAAGGTTTTGGCAGTGAACGTTTGTAGAAACAAGAAACGTACCTGGCTTCAGACTAGTGAGGGAGGACAGCGTGTTGAATGACGTTCCGATGTTCCTCGACCTGGACAGCTGACTCCCTGGAGCTTTCGCCTCGTCCCCCTGCTCTTCTGCACTCTCCACCGCCATCTCCTCTTCGACATGTTCACTGCTCGCTTGGCTGATGATCTCCTCTTTACCGGCAAACACAGGCTGAGGTGGAGCATCTGGTGACATACATACATCACATAGAGTTCTTAAAATAAAGACAAACATGTTTTCATTGTGCCGCGGTAAGTTTCTAAACAGCATATTTACCAGAGTATTGGAAAATCCACAAAGTAAGAAGCAATCTAGATTTTCCAATGTAAGTGTGGATTTGCAGGAATATGTCAGTAAATTTAGTCAGGCAAATTTTTCATTTCAGATTTGGAAAATAAAAGCTTTAAGTCCATGTTAGACTACGTTTTTATTAACACCATATTTTTGTGTAAATTTTTTTAAATGATCCAATCATAGTCTATTTTTAAGTGTAAATAATCTTTAAAATAAATTTCTCTTATCGAGATGATTGGTATTGTAGCTTATTGGGACACTTCTGTATTTCCATATCTGTAGGCCTCCAATAGTTGCTCAAATAAATCATATAAATGCACATAATTGAAGAATTTCAATAATGCAGTCGTTACCATTTCTTCAACATTCATGTTTTACATGACTTAAGGTGTCACAACCATAAATACGGCGTCACGCGAAGTAGACAAGCTACAAAATAAATTACTCATGCTTGTGATTTGAGATTTTTTTTTTATGATTATCTCCATATTTATAAAAAAAAATTAACTACAATTAAATTGTTTAGTGGATGGGTAAGATGAGACAGGAGCACGTTATGCAAATAGATTGGGAACTCGGGGTGCTGGACAATAATTCAACATTGTTTTTATCTTTTTATTTTATTATATTAACTTAATTTCTATTAGCACCCTCACAAGTAACTACAATAATCTTAAAGTCTAATAACCTTGTTATTTGTTTGGATTCTTCAACCAAAATTCAAACATTTCTTGCCACATAAATGCTTTATGCTCCTACAATTCTTGAATGTGACATACTGGGAGGATGTGACCCCATGGTGGTGTTGCAACTGAAAACAAGGGGATCTCACCTGATTTGGCTTCCTGTTTGACCGGCCCAGATTTCTGCAAATCCTCTTTATATTCCTTCTTCAGCTGCTTGACGATTTTCTTGCTGTGGTTCGGTTTCTTCACCCTGAACACCTCGGATCCTTCTGGTAACATAAGCAGGAAGAAAAAACAAAGCCATTCAAAACTAAGACTACTGAACAACCTTTTTGGTGCACGTTCACCATACGATACGAGGTTTCAGAGCGTTTTTCGGGCTCAGGTTAACTGGTTAGCTGCTTTAGCACTGTTACCTTCTTCATCGTCGAAGCTCAGCAAGCTGGCTTTAGTCGGAGGAGCCACCATTGGTATCTCTTTCTTCTTCTCTTTCTTAACGGGCCTCGCGTTGTTTAAGTTGGCCAGGAAGCCGTTAGCGAAGCTGCTGTCCTCGTTGCTCGGAGCACCGCTGCTCTCAATGAACGGGATATCCACCACAGGCCCGAAAGAAGTGGGCGCTGGAGACCGCGTACGGCTCTCCTCCCGCTCGTCCTCGTCGGAGTCATTCCTGCGCCGCAAGTTTGCTCTCTTCGCCTTTTTGAACATTTCGCTGACGCCTTTAGGGAAATGCAATGACAGGTCAACGCAAACAAAGCTTATAAAACAAAGGAATCAAACGTACGCTGCCCAGCGGCCATTTTCTGCCCGAGCGATAGCTCCTTCTTCTTCTTCTTCTTCTTCTTCGCTGACAATTGAAGCGGAACACAGTTGATATCTGGGAGATGCCGCCACCCTCTGGACAAAACATTTATTGGCGTTTTATACAAGTGTTCAGCAAAAATAAGGATCACAGGATTTTCCTTTTTTTTTGCAAAACAAACAAACGTTTATGTAAATATCCTATTCATAATTCTACATAATTTGGTCTCTCTTAATTGATTGCATTCCTTATTCAAACAGGTCTAGTTTCTTTAATTGTTGGTTGCTCAGTAAACATGCAACCTCACATTCAAAACATAAAAAGTAGTTTTTCTTGTGTTCTCTTCTGCCAGCTGTCTGGTAATGTTCAGCTACAGCTGCTGCAAGGATTGGAACGCATTACGTCGCGTTCCACACATTGGAGAAATGACGAGAACCAAAGCATCTGGCATCTCAATGAAGGACATTTAAACTGTAGGAACAGTATGACAACAAAAAAAAAGGATTATAAAACATTTTCAAGAGGGTAAATCAATGCAGAGTATGGGAACATGTCATCTGTGATAAACTTTTGGAAACTAATAAACATAGGAAGGTTGTACAAAGAAAAAAGAAGTTTAGAAACAGCTGAGGAATGTTTCTTTAAACATGCATACAGCACAGGCAGAGGATGATTACATTTTTTCTATTGGAAGAATTGAGAAAAGTGACTTGAGTGACAGTTCATAGTTTCATTGTTTGTCCAGACTATACTTAAAAACGTAAATCTGAGGGAATTTGTGCTGCATGTTTTCCAACTGTTACAAGTCATCAAGAGCATTTGTACACAGAAAATATCTGTTTAGATCAATCCTATATGTAAGTGAAACAATGCAACGAGGAGACTTTCGACGTTCTCATGTTATTAGATAAATAATGAATTTTTATGGCTAACTCAAATTTCATCATTCATGTAATTCATATTCTAACTTCTTTTTTGAATCGTCAGTTTAAAAATGATTTCTGGCTGTGGAAGATACACATGGTCAAACATAAATGGTCATTTTCATGCTTTCATTTACAGAGATACATTTTTTCTGTTCTTTTTGTGGAAAAACAGCATAAAAGCATGGCATTGACTTTGATCAGCTAAATGATCAACTCATGGGATGCAACTCAGCATTCTTCTTCCTCCAAACATGATAAGTTGAGTTTCTATTTCAGTTTAATCTGACCAAACGATATTATACCAGTTATCTTCTGTGTAATTCATTTGGTCTGTGGGAAACTTTAGATAAGTCCCTCTTGATGTTTTGTGTTACTGGTGGTGGACTTTGTTGCTGTGGTGTCACCACTCTGGTGTCAGCACTCATAGATGTGATGTGTTAGAGGTGGAGGGCAGAGGAGCCTCTTAAAGAAGTTGTTACGGGTCTGTGAGGGCTAGACATCTCACTTGTATGTGGGAGACCCAATAGTTATTTTCCACCTTAATTTACAGAAAAAAGTTATTTGAAAATCTTTGAATGTAATTTCATGTTTTTCTTCCCTAATGTTCTCTCTCATAGTTCAAGTGTAACTATAAGGAAAATTATAGAATTAGAAGAACTTGCATAATTAGTGGCCTCATTTCAACTTTGAATGTGTTCACTTTTCTCTTTCTACAGGAGTCAACATTTTACTGACTCCCACTCACTGCAGGTTTTAAAAGTAACGAACTACACAGTATCACAAACACAAGGGCAAAGCTGCAGAAATGCTAGGTAACTAAGTATGCTGCGATCTAAAAAGGATCTAGATTCACTGAGGTAATTTCAGTTGAAGCGCTCAAAATTGGTTTTGCTTCTACATGGCATTATTTCTTTTCTGAAAAGAGAAAACAACAAAAAAGCAGAATATAGTGACAATTGCATGACCTAAGCACACTAATGTTCAATTATACAGATAGATTTGCTGTGCAATTAAGTACTGACTTGAGCATTGTTTGGTTCCTTTAATAAATGACAGACACATGGGATGTCTTTAGTGAGGGTTAATTAATGGGTTGAAACTGGACTTGGTGGAGACGAAACCTCGACAGTGAAAATAGTTCCTGAATTTAAGTGCTATCACAGATGTAGCTGCAGAAGAATTTGGATTAATTACAAGAAGGTGACCTTTTGGCCTTAATAATGATAATTGGTGATAAATAGCTTCCAATTAAACATAGCATTTCAGTTTAACTACCCCAGAGACCTTATTATTCTTTTCTATCACCAACACCAAAAACATATTTCTCTCTGAAGCACAAAAGCGTAAATAACACTGTCCAAATATTGCTTGACAAAATATAATTTATGTTCTATTAATATAAGCCTCGATTATATGGAACTATAGAGACTGTATTGATAATACCTAACGCGTAATGCCTTAAAAATATATAGTAAAAACTGACATACAACTTCATGTTATCATGCATTAATTTAAATAAATGATCCATCCTTCTATATTCTATGTGCACTTGATAGTTGCATTGTCAAAGGAAGGGCTGTATTCAATATAAATGATTTATAGCCTAAACATCATTCTGTTTCCACCTTTTAGGACAAAAAAAACCTCTCTCTCCCTTGAGCAATGAATATTATTCAGTTTTTATCAACCAAGGAAGATGTCCCTCATATGCTTTAAGAACATAAAGTAATTGTTTCAATTTCGGGAAATTGGAGAGGACGGGCATGCATTATGTAGGTAAAAATTCAGCCAAAAATGGCATTCTAGATATTAAGGCAAGGCAAGGCAAGGCAAGTTTATTTGTATAGCACATTTTCGTGTACAAGACAATTCGAAGTGCTTTACATAGGAAAAAAGAGCAGAAAATGAAACAATAAAATCAGCTTTAAATTTAAAAGAAATATAATAAAAATAAAATAATAATAATAGTAATAATAATATCAGTTGCTATATGCACAGTTAAATAAGGCTGTTTTCAGCCTGGATTTAAACAACGGGAGAGTTGAAACCAGTCTCACATCTTCAGGAAGACTGTTCCAGATTTTAGGAGCATAAAACTGGAATGAAGCCTCCCCTTGTTTGGTCCTGACTCAGGGCATCAGCAGGAGGCCACTACCTGAGGTTCTCAGAGTCCTGGCTGGTTCATATGGCTCTAACATGTCATATGTAATTTGGGGCTAAACCATGAAGAGACTTGTACACAAGCACGGCTGTTTTACAGTCTTTGAGTGACGGGAAGCCAAAGCAGCAACTTTAGCAATGGACTAATGTGGTCATATTTCCTGGTTTTGGTCAGAACTCGAGCAGCAGCATTCTTGATGTTCTGAAGCTGTCTTAGGCCCGTTTAGAAAGCTCAGTGAGCAGGCCGTTACAGTAGTCTAACCTGCTAGAGATAAAACCATGGAGAAGTCTTTATTGGTCTGCTTTAGAGATTATTCCTCTGATTCTGGCAATGTTTTTAAGATGGTAAAAGGCTGCTGATGTTACTGATTTAATGTGGCTGTTGAAGTTCAGGTCAGAATCGAGTATTACCCCAAGATTTTTGACCTGATGTTTAGGTTCCAGAAAGAGCGTCAGAAGGTAACTGATGACACTTTCTCTTTGTTTCTGTGGGCCATAGACATTGATTTCAGTTTTGTCTGAGTTTAACTGGAGGAAGTTGTTTAAAACAAACTTCCTGCTCTAAACTTAACACCAAGATAAAACATTTTTAGTTCTCTCACTCCACTCGGTTGTGAATAAAACTAAAGACAAAGAAAGACAACAAGCTCAATATGTCAACTTTGATTCATAAAGTTTGAGTGTTGAACATAGGTAGCAGTGTACATGGTTCAAACAGGCTTTTCTATACCTATGTATCAATTGCTGGTTGTCAGGTGTTAAGGGGTGATGACCATCTTTAGCAATCATTTAGGGAGAGGAGTTCCTTAGTATCAAAGCAATGCACACCCACACTCACACCTAAGAGCAAATAAAAGAGACCAATGTGCACATGCATGTTTTTGGACTCGGGGAAGAAAAACAATGCACTAAGCAGAAGAGAAGAAAACAAAGCCTAAGCCAGGATTTAAACACTGCTAAGACTCCATGCCTGTATTATTAACATCTAGCTTGAGTTAAACATTTAGTTGATCAAAGCCAAAGCCATCTAAATTGAGAAAAGTACACAACTGACTTACATAGCATTTCTTATTTGATCTTGTGGGAGCAGCTCAGTAAAGTCTGATAAGGTTCATATGGAGTTCTAATGGCTGGTTTTTGGTCTGTTCTCTAATTCAACAAACTGGATCACAGTGGGATCCTGGAGGCTGGATCTCGCATTTGATGAACACCAACATACATTTGTCTCAGCAGCAGTTACCAAGCAAATTTCAGAATCTAATCTGGATCATTTCACAAAAATTATAATATAATGTGCTTACATATTAAGCATGTTTTATATAGTAACAACCAAAATGAATTCCTTTTTGGATGTATTCTATATCATAGAAATCTAGATCCTAACCTTCAGAAAACATTAAGAGTTAACTTTTGTAGTTGAGCAACACATGCAGTTCATCTATAAACCACTTGGGGGCACTACATCTCCTTGTAAGTAGAACATGCAAAACGTTTTAATTTGTTGCCAAGGTATGCTCATAGTTCACTGAGGTACACTGAGGTATAAATGCTAATGAAATACAATGACATTTCCTGATCCAGGGAATCTGCATCAAGCCAGAATGAATACAGATTACATCAATATGGTCTTCTCGAATGTTCATCATATCGTTCCCCCGTTGTTTTATAACAAGAGGCTTTTGTTTTGTTAGAATCAGTTGAGTAATTGTGTACCAAGAATTACAATTAAAGTTTTGTTAGCTATGTCTCACACACTGTTTACTTGCTTTTGAGAGCAAGCGGGGGCTTGATCAAAGGAAGCAGAGCCTGTCTGTCTCTTTAAGGAGTGACAGGAGTCATGTTAAATTGATCCCACTGGATACAGTAAAGCTATAGGAGCTGCACTTTCATTTTCAGCAGTGGTACAAGCATCAGGGTTGTACAAGCATACTTATTAAATACCCAACTGCTGTCATGAGGTAACAAAGATAGAAAAGAGAACAAAACAGACGCTTTAATGAAAACCTTCACCTTTTATTTGGGGTTTCAATTAATGCACGCCCAGGAACATTAATTGAAACAAAATGAAGGCATAATTTAAAAGTTTGCAATAGAGTCACCTATTTCACGTTTCTATTGACTCTCACTCCCAGCGGGTTTTAGTGTGCTTTTGAAACTAACGAACAACACAGCGTCCCAAACACAAGGGCAAAGCTGCAGAAATGCTAGGTAACTAACTATCTCATTGAGGTAATTTCAGTTGAAGCTCTCTAACTCTGTTTTGCTTGCACAACGCACTATTTCTTCTTTTAAGAAATAAAAAAGAGAAATAATAAATAAAGAAGACAGAAAAAAAAAAGAAAAGCTGAAGATGGTGGCATATCGCATGACCAAAGCACATTAAGTATGAATGTTTACAGGCATACAGACAGACAGACAGACAGACAGATGCCCCATCGCCCTCTATTGGCCAGCCACCACTGGTTGTAGAGTAACTGCAATTGGGACAAAAGTGGTGGCTGGACAGCTCAATTGGACAGTCAACCAACTTTCTAACTGGGACCTGGGTTCACAGCCATGCATGGACATACATCAGGAGCATCCAGTGTGGGTCCTTAGGCAAGACACTTCGGGCTACTGGCTACTTTATAAGTCACTTTGGATAAAAACTAAATACAACAACATAAACTAAGCTGCTCTTTTATTATATTAATCTGGTAATCCTGCAAATAGGGGTGGATATTGCAATATGGAGGCCAGGAAGATTCATCAACACAGAGAGGGTTAAGCATGGACAACGGTCTCAACTACAAGTGTTTTGAGCCTCATAAAATGTTTGGCTTGGTGAATGTGTTTCGCAGGTTCTCTACAGCTCCTCCAGAGTTCTCATGGGCCTCGAAGCTGTTTCTCTCAATAATGCTCTCTTTGCAGTCTTCCTGATCAGGTGGATAACGATGCCTTGGTAGGTAACCCTAACGCCATACGCTTGCCATTGTTAGAAGATGTATTACCTGAGACGCTCAAGCTTTGAGTATTGCTTTAAACCTCCCCATAAACTCTAGTACTTGGTTGTCTGCTTTGTTCCCTCATGATGCAGTTTGTTTATTAATGTTATGTGCTAGATTTCTTAGCTGTTGACAAAACAAATCCATTTATATTGACACTTAATTACATGCATATTTTCTAAATAGGTGACTTCTAAACACATTTGTTGCACTTGAATACATATGTACACTTCACATTTTAAATAATTAACTGTATAATAACCCTAAAAACCTTTCTGTTGCCTTTCCCGTTCAAAATGCTATTTTATACTGTATGTAGTTTGCAACGATAACATAAAGCATAACATTATGTAGAAAGTTAAACATTTCAAGGGCAATTAATACTTTTACTTGTTTCAAGGGAACAGGCAAGTTTTTTTTCCCATAGATCTTAAATAGGCTCTAATTAGATAAATCAACATGTCTGAGAAGTTCTTTTTTGCCCAATATTCAAAGAGCTGTTAATTCCATAAAAAAAAAGCATGGTCTGTTTAACTCTGTGTTGAAAATGTGTAGATCAATAACAAATAACAATACCTTTAAAGTTTGACATTTAACTGAGGAAATGATTTGTTGTTTTATCATTCCACTAAGAAAGGATTTATCAAAGGCATCATGGCAAGCCTAAAAATGACAAAAGTTTTAAAAACAGTACTATCTACATGCCCTGGCCAATTCATTAGGTACACTTGTTCACTTCTAAACAGAAATATGAAATCACTCAAACACACGACTACAACAATGCATTTAGGTATGTGAACATGGTGAAGATGACTTGCTGAAATTCTAATTTAGCCTCAGAACAGAAAAGTAAGGGGAATTAAGGTGACCATACAGATGGCATTGGTGTGTGTTCAAGACAGGTTTACACAAAATCATCTCTCTAGTTTGCATAAAAATAGTCAAAAAAGGAGAAAATATACAATGAGCGACAATTGTGTGGAGGAATCAACGTCAGAATAGAATGGGCAGACTGGCTAGCTCAAATAATCGCTCACTAAATGAAGGCACGTGGAATACCATTTTTAAAATCACAAATCAATAAATGTGGACAATAACAGATCAGAGAAACAATGCATGGTTCGATGAGTGTCGATTCCAGCTGTAACATTCGGATGGTAGGTTATGGATTTGGGTTAAACAGCATGAACGCATTGACTCACTCTTGTATAAAAAGTTAATACGTGACGTTGGGGAAATAACAACACGAAATACATTTTCTTTGCAAGATTTGTCAAATGGGGCCTTCAGTCAACTAAAAGCGAGGTACACCTAATTAAGTGGTGTGTGAATGCACGCATATACATGTTCTCTTTTATTTGCTTTTTATCTCATTTCCTTTCAACCACATTAAGGTGCCAAAACAAAAGACAAATCTCCAGGCTTTTTTTATATTTATGCAGAAACATCAAAAACTCTACAGGCTACACACAAAGCCCCACTGTAACTGATTTGTTTGTTTGAACACAAGCTGTTAGATCACAAATGAACCCAAGGGCTCAGACAAAGAAAACCAGCACGCTGCAGAGTGCACACGCTATCTCCACTGTTATTTGTTGAGGTGTTTTGATCACTGAATAGTATAGCTCATTCTCTCGTACCGCTCGATGCAGTTTTTCTTTTTTTTTCGTGTGCATGTGCAAGATGTTGTCTCTTAGTGTGGCAGAGGGGATATTTGCATATTTCGTCTTGGCCTTCCTTGACTGCTCTTGTGACAGAGCAGAGCTTACTGTGCCTGACAGTGTGAGTTGGTTACGGCAGAGTTTGTCTTAAGCACCAACCCGCCGTCGTGAATATGAACATGCTGTGACCTCCAACTGCCTCCTTTATGCATTAGAATAAACGTTGACATCACGCATTTCATGCTTCTTTTCCAAACTATTCCAGCATTCTCTTCGGCTGTCACCCTATCTTACTAACTTTACCCTCCTTCTAAGCAATGCAGAAAATTCTTTTTTTGTGCAGCTGCGTACGACTGCAGATGGAAGCGATAGGCAAAAACGTAAAAAAAAAAAAAAAGAGCATGAGGAGAAAAGTTGTGTGAAACTGATGTGTCAGCAACATAAACTTTCTCGTCCTCAAACCCTCCTACCTTCCTTCCTCTCTTATGCATCACTCAAGGTAACATCAAAGTGTGATCACTTGGTGAATATCAGGACTGGCTCTTGCTCACATGCATGTTTTCTAGATTTCACACACACACACACACACACACACACACACACACACACACACACACACACACACACACACACACACACACACACACACACACACACACACACACACACACACACACACACACACACACACGAAGTCCTTCAGCATTTCGTTTTATCCGCATTTGTGTTTCCTCTGGCAAAACCTTTTAGCAGCTTTTTTATCCACCCGGCATCAGATTTCTACTTAGCCCTTAAGAAAGTAGACACACCCTAATCTGTAACCTTTGACGAGGGACAAACAGCAGCATTCTTAAGAGACTCTGCAGTGAGAAGTTCCCCCTCCCTCAGCACCTGTGAGGGATGCAGACTGAGACTTAAAGTGGAGAAACAGTCTGGAGGAGATGAGGTACCTGATTAAAGACAACACAGGGAGGAAATGATGATGTTTAAACTCACTTTGAAGCCTCAAACTGGTAAATAAATGATGTGCTCAAGAAGACTCAAGAAACGGCTGTGGATCGTACACCTGTGGCTCAATGCTTAAATATTCATTTCCTGTCAAAGTCAAATGCACACACACACACACACACACACACACACACACACACACACACACACACACACACACACACACACACACACACACACACACACACACACACACACACACACACACACACACACACTTTAGGATTGTGTATGTAGCTTCTAGGAGTGAGCTTAAATTTTACAGAGGCAATACGGAATTAGAGAAGGCTTTGTTGCACAAAAGCTGCTGTCTTTGGTGTAGATGGGGTTTAAGTAAAGGGACAAATATTTGGGATACATTTACCTTCTGATGATCCATTGCTAACATCTTTGAAATTCATTCATCAGTGGACGAAATTCCCTTGTGTTCTCATCAGCTCTTTTGCATTCCTTCTAGTCATGCAATACCAGTTATGGCCCTGAGATTAGTACAGGATTTGTTACCTAAACGTCTAATTTGGCTGAAAAGGAGGTTGGGAAAACTATTTAAAATGATTTATTTATGTCAAAAAGTGACTGCAGCCGAAAGAAAGAAAGTAAAGAGCATTTTCAAAGTAGACATTTAGAAGATAAAAAATAAAATAAAACACGCTAACTGAGACATTTTGACAACAGCTAAGGTAGTAAGTGTGGAGTTTTAGGCAATTGCAACCATTTAGAAACATTCGTAATGGCAGTAGCAGATGTTGGGTGTTTTGCTTCATGCTGACTAAGCACTAAGAATAAGCTTTTAAAGTTTGATGAGGACAGACGTAAGACTCAGACGTGGGTTTCTTCTACAGCCCAATTGTTTGGTTTATCTTGTTGGGACAGGGCTTAAGTTTTGCAGCTTCAATCGAAGAGATCAAAATTCCCATATATTTTTTTCTACCTAACAAAAATTTTTCTGCCAGTTTTTTAACCTAATCCAATTTACAACATGGTACACTAAAACAAAAAAGATAATCAGACATTTAAGCTTTTTGTCATGTATTTTCCTACTATCTACATTGACAATCTAAAAAGACAGAAAATGGAAAATTATGATAGTAAAAACACTTTCTTGGTTTAATGTGTGCAATGTGCATGTGGAGGTGAATATTACATGCCTGGAGTGTCGCAGGAAGTGACTGTAACGACTCAGTTGACTGTGACTGCTTTAGGATTTCAAGTCTGCTATAACACCAGAAACAGTCAATAGATTTTTTTTTTTTGCTAGTGGCCTTTTCCAAAAAGGATACTCGGTACTGAAAATTGCGACAAAGTTGGGAACAATGCTCACAATCAGCCAAATATTATTGTACAGAGGCAATGGTTACAGACACAATCCCTGCAAAGTCCTGTTGGATCCAGCAATAACATCCTTCAATCTTTTTAAAGAAACGTGAGATGGCAGATGTCTTTCTGCCAGAAATAGAGACCTTCTCTGCAAACTCCTGTTGGACCCAGAAATAGACCACAGGGTTCTGGTCCAGAGGCTCCTTCTGTGCGCAGCAGCTCCTTTTGCTTGTTTTAGACAAGTTTTTTTGTGTTATCAATTTTGAGGCTTTTCAAGCGGCATTAGTTGCAGCCTTTGCATTTGATCACCTCAAATTAAGATGAATTTTTCTATTCTCTTGGTCTGGTCTGGTCTGGGGAGAGGGATTTTTTTTAAAGTAACAAAGAAAATTAATAGATTAAACATCACTGAAATGCGGTTAACATTTTTTTGAACATCCAAATCCACTGTTATTTGAATAAAGCTACTGATTTTATGTGGTGTATGTTGCAATATGTTTTTACACGTCTACACTTCAGCAGTTTTGAATAATTTCCCTTTGAGCTGTGATTGGTCGACTTCATTTAACTTTCCTTTTTTCTGTTCTATTTTTTACCACCAAACACAAATTTATTCATCTAAAGGCAGGAGACCTGAGCCAGATAATGTTTTTCTAGCCGTGAAACAAAGCTAAGACAGTGTTATTTGATTGCCCTGGCATTATAGTTTAATTTAAAATATAGCTCATTAGTTAGTGATTTTGTTTCTTTACTTTTGGTTTAGTAGTAAGTTGGATGTTGGTTTCGGGTAAATGGTTTATTGAATTCATTGTTTCTGAATCCGAAGCTAATTATTACCGTTATTCGCATTGTGCCCAGTTTGTTAACTATAACAAACTCAAATGTATAATTAATTAATAAATTTGTAATTATAATTATTACTAATTCCATAAGCCAAAAATGGTTGTATTCATGTGGCACTACAACCTAGTTCCATTGAAGATCTATTCAATAACAATTTGAAGTTCCTGTCAACATTTTGGTCCAACTGCAAAACCATTACATTATGACTTTCATGCCTTGTTCTATTCTATTTCCCTCTAGACTTTTGATGAAAGTCTGAAAAAAGGGTATTTTAGGTTAACTATTCCCTCCTACTAATCCTATAGCAAATCAAATCCATAAACTTACTTTCTTTTTAATCAGCCCAGGTCATGACTGCCCCATATTTGGTCCGAAATATAACCAAATGGCATAATTTAAAGTCTAGATTTGAATGCAGTCTGTTCCATCTTCATTTCTTTTAGGATTCAAAAGTATCAAAATAACAAAAATCATCATAAAAAATGACTAATTTTCACTCACTTCTGAATTTTCATGATCTGATTGCTCTTTTAAAACTGTATGACTTTGTGTTGACACCTTGTCCTTCTTATGCCTTCATTTTATGTTTTCTTCAATCTATTTGGCTCTTTCCTGAGTCTTCTCTCTCCCTAGTCAGCATATGTTTCACAAAGTCCTTCAGGGCTTTCTTTCTGTCAGGCTGAGTACAGATATTTCAGCACCTTGATTTCAGCATAATTACATAAGGATAACTGATGACTCTCATTGAATGCATTTCTTTCTTCCTTCCTGTCAGCCCTATCAGGAATAGGACCTGAGGCATAGCAATCACTCACTATCTCTCCTTTGCAGATGGGCTCCAGAAGCTTTACAAAGTTTATGAGTAAAGACAAAAGGAAATTTTTTTTCTTCCTTTTGCTGATTGCATAGTTATTATACAAGAATAACTCTCCCTAAATTCATTCAATTTTCTTTCTGTCAAACTAAAAGGAAAATGACCCGGGGCTCAGCAATCACCTGCTCCTGCTCTGCACCATAGGGAGGTGCAACTATTTAAAAATTTTACACCCGTTTTTCCTACAATTTTTTTTTTCTCAGCAGTTGGGTTTTGGAATCATGACAGAGTATGCTATTTTTGAGAATTCTACCTTGTAATAGTCATACAGATATATAGATGCCTACCAGGGAATTACCAAGGGCAACGGTTTTACAGTACGTTACAGTGAGCAGCTCTTCAGGGACAGATGTGAATTACCAGCTATAAAGAGATATCTCATTTACAACTGACCATGATTTTCTTAACAAAATATCCATTGACTGCCACATTGTTCACTTAGACCGACTAATCTGAGTTTTACGAAGAGTTAAAAGCCAAAAGTATAAGTAGCCATTGTGAGTTTTCTATCTTCATAATGAAGATAGAAAACTAGATACAGGTGTATAAAAATCAGAATATATTTAATGAAAATTAGTTGCACCATTAGGTATAAAAATGTGTTAATACTTCAGACCGCCAGCTTCATTCGAGTCTTAAACTTTGATTGATAAACTGCATGATCTTGTGCTAGTTATGTTAATTTCGTTAACATGGAGCTGCAAGCTTCTTGTGAAACCCTCAAAAGAATCTTTATTTTATAGTAGGAGATAGGTAAATACTTTAATTAACTGTATGTATACTTAGTTTTTTTGTTGTTTTACATTTAAGTCCGTATTGCAGTATACCAGAAGTTAGAAAATTATTAGTTTCGTATCTCAAAAACTGGTTTTTGGCAACCAATTTTAAACAGATTAATATTGTGTTGACCATTTTCAGTATTTTGTTTTTAGATTTTTTTTTATCATTGGTGTTGCTGAGGAACTTGCTTATTTTTGGAGGTTAAAATAAATTTATCTATTTTCAGCACTAGGTTTTATCATGCTGGTTTTAATATGTTTTCAAAAGTGAGAGGATAAAGTAAGATAACTTCCTTTGACCTGACATTTAAAGTATTGGCAAAATAACTTGCCATCACTTTTTAAAGAAAGTGTCTAAATTCAACAAATCCAACCTAAGGATTCCATGTCAGCACATGACAGGTAAAACGTATCATTTATACTTTCCATGTAATAATCTTATTGTTTATTTTAGAAAAACAACAAGATAACTCACGTTATACATTATTTAAGCACATACTAATATTTTTAAAGCTTAATTAACTGTGATCTGCTAACTACTAATGAAAATATAACTTTTAAAATTGAAATATTACTTCAGATCATTCATATATTTTGAAAAATAAATGTGCTGTTACTGAAAACAATGGTTAAAACTTAAATGGTGCTTATAATCTCACAATTATACTGTTTAGAACAGTTAATCTTACTCATTAAATAAGACATCACAGTGCACAAGATGAAAATAAAGTTCTCTTTCTTTTTACAGTATTTGTGGCTTTTTAACAGAAGCAGGACAAAAGAAAGCACTGAGAGAAAGAGGGAAAGGCACGATGAAAATCGAACCAGAGGTCAACTGCATTGAAGACTGAGCCTCTGTATATGCTCTGCCCGTTCCACTACTAAGCCATGACACCTAAAACCTAATTTTTAATACACTAATGTCCTAGTTATGTCCTAAACACTTATAAGAAAGTCTGTTAATTTGACAAGTGTCCACCAGTCTGTTGACATTCACTCTGAAGTAAGCCCCAAAAGGCCACTCCTGTTGACAGAGGCCTGTATTCAAACATATTATTGGAAAATTAAGACGGAAGTAAATTGTCACCTGGAACAAGGTCCACAAGAAACAGAGATAACTGCTACAGGAAAATAAATTTAAAGCAAACCACTTTCAAGAGTTGGAGGATATTCATAAGTATAGACTGTGGCTGGAATCAGTAATTCCAGACTGGTATCTTGGAACCAGAGTTGTTCGGCGATGGGGAATCCAGAGACAGCGGACAGCAATGGTGAACCCGAGACGATTGGCAACAGAGGAGATCCAGAGTCAGCAAACAGCGAGCGGGAACCAGGAACGAACGGCAACGGGAAACCAGAGGCAGCAAACAACGACAGAGTTCTGTGGGGAGCTCAGAGGATGGCGAGGACGACGTGGGAGACCGGAGACCATTGAGAGGTAAGCAGAGCTGGGTGAGGTGATGCAGGCGGAGCGTGAAGACTAATGGATAGATCTTACTTGTAGATTGAAGGTTGACGCCAGGAGGAGTGAGTGGTGAGACCTTCCAGTTTATCCAGGGGTTGGTTGTCCAGGGGGCGAGCACTGCGGATGGAGAGTGGTGGAGAGAGCAAACCGAGCTTTCCCAGGGGAGCGGAGAAACCATAGGAACGGAGAAACCAGAGGGTTGAACTAAATGGTAGCCATCTTGAATGGTTTGTATACTGGTGATGGTGGGAACCTGAGCGAGCACAAGAGATGATGAGGGACAAAAACAAAGTAACGAAATAAACAAACAGTAACTACAAAAAACTAAAGAACTTGAAGTAACTGGAGAACTTGAAGGTAACTGGAGAAACTAAAGACTTGAAGTAACTAAAAACTAAAGACATAATAAACATTTAACTTGAGAGCAATCATTAGAGATCAACCAGAGCTGGCACTGAGAGCAAGAGGGTTACCAGAAGCAACTAATACTCAGGCGATGAGTAGCTCCTTTTAACTGGTCCAGCTCGTCATCGCCAATTGGATGCACCTGGCCTGGTGAGCAGATGCATCGGCAGCGGTGGCTCTGGCGACCCCGAGTGGACAACCTGAAAAGTACACTGAAAGGACTCAACCTGACACACATAATGTAAATTGATTAAGGTCCAATGTGATGTTTCCACGGTCAGTGATGATTTGAAGTGCCATGCTATATTCTGGTAGTTAATGGTATTATTTATATGTTTAGCAGGACATTTTACAGCACTTGATACTTCAGTTTAATGGAAATTCTGATTTCAATTGCAGCAGGATATAGGACCTCCCAGCTGTGCTACAAATACCAATACCTGGTTTCTTGACCCTGGAATCATTGTGCTGACTTAAAAGTAAAATCCCAAAGGAGATCTGAGGAGGTATCTTTTAAGAGATTCAGATAAATCGAAGGCCCCAAACTGACATGTCAACATATTGAATAAGTTTGACATAGTTTGAAATAGAAATATTCTTAAAAAGACTTAAAAAATATACATCCGTTTTATGGATATTAAAAAAATGCTTAAGATTGTGATTTTTTAAAACTAAACACTTTTTTAATGACATTTTAATTTATCACGATGCACGTGTTTAGCTTTGCTGTTCAAACGTCTTAGGGGATGTTTCCCGCTTGAGATGTTGTTTTCCAAGCAACACATTCAATTGGAAGAGTGAAGGAGAATGCCCAGGAGACACAATACAGAAAACAGACGGCGGAAATTGCTGTATTTATGTCGCATCACCTTGAGGATAGTGGATTATGCGTCCTGATGACTGCTTTTGTGTTTATATCGAGACCACATTTATCTACATGTAGGCTCACTGCTGATGGCAAGTAGAAGGCAGCAGATGAGAGTATGAGGCAGAAATTGTTGCCAGGATGCACATTTGCAAGGGGGGTGACTGTAGGAACTTAGAATTAATTCAGAAAACAAACAGAAGCACTTTTTAATATCGCTCCTTAGGCACACATCTAAGCACAGCATGAGCAGAAACCCACTGCTTCACCAGCAGAGGGCCTCGCAGATAGAGGCCAAGCAGACAACAAAGCTGCCCTCCAGCCTTCTATCCTCCTGCCATCAATGCACCCTGTAGATTGACCCAGGAGAGGCCAATCCCTCACCCTCCACCCTCCACCTGGGGTGTTTGAAGATGGAAGGAACTGGAGGACCAGGAGGCGGAGAGGGAGATGAAACCTCGGTTTCATCTCCCTCTCTGTTTTCTTTGAACTGCTAATCATTGCATTTAAAGTTGACCCCGCTTCCTGTCCCTCCTTTAGTATTTAGCTCATTAAAATACACACCCTGGTAAAGGATTTGAACGTGAGTTCCAGCCTAATACTGAAATCTGAACTCAAGGAGCAATATGCTTTTTAAACAATAATATGACATGTAGATTTTCATTTTTAATATGCCATTTTATTTGTTTTTTGACTCGGGGAAGAAGCTGGATTACCTTAAGAGAGCCAGCACTGAAGCCAGCGTCATTCGGATTCGGTCTAGCACTACTCTGCGGCGTCGTCTGTAAACAAACTATCAATCTGTTTTTGTTCAATATTGATTATACCCTGAAATGAATAATCCCTGAAACAATTGTAGGAGACAAAGTAAGTTATTCAATTGGTGCAGTTGCAGTGTTCAGGGAAGTAAATGGAGAGTTCCCTTTAGTTGGTGCAGACGTAATCAGAGTTGCATACTAAACCAAGTGTGAATTGCTGTTTATGTCTGCTGGATCAGGTTCCAATTTGAAAGCGTTTGCATTAAAGACAGTGGGTCACAACAAGACCAAGGAGACTCACATTGACGGTTGGCCATGAAGGGAGAACATTATGAGGCACTGCAAAGATGGAGAGTCGAGTAGCAAAGGATCAATCAATCATCACTCCTGTTGGTTTATATTGACTCAGAGGTCCCACTGAGCAACTGCGGTCAATGTGCTTTCAGGCATTTTGCATGGGTCGATGAAGGAGCACGCCTGACTTACCTCTCACCTTTTGTGTGCGTGTGTATCAGTGTAATAAATTAGAAGCTTTATGTGAGTTCAACGGAAAGGTCTTCACAGATGCAAGAACAAGTATCCATTAGTTACCTAAAAGTAAATATGTGTTTGTCAGTTGTAGCATCTGTATAGAATGTAACATCATCAAATTATTTTCACACAATAAGGAGTATATCCAGCTATGCTGTGAGAACCTTTGGAATATTTCCCACAGAATAAATTACAGGGCCTAGCATAAGTATTCAAGTAAATTTACATTTCTACATTTGGTGAATGTATCTTATGGGCATTTTATGTTGTCGGGCAACAAATAGCAGTAAAACATTTGTGGAGTGAAGAATTTATTTTGAACAATTTCCTAAATTTCGACCAAATTGCAAAAGCTTGTTATTTGTAAGGGTTTTATATGAGTGGCACATATAACCCTAACCCTAACCCAGGAGTTGAATCTTTCTTACCCCATCTTCTTAGGCTGTTCTGCCTCTCACAGATATAATATAACAATACTTTCAATACAATTGGACAGGTGCTTGTTGATGGTGTGCTAATACAGCCCCCAAGCCTAAGTAAAGATTGCACTGCAACAGAGTGAAGATTTTTGTCTTTCATGCCAGGCTGGTAGGGGACCTTTGGATCTGATTTTTTTTTTTTGACTATTGTGGATTTCCCATGCACATATGACCTGCATTATTCCAAATACTTTAAAACCATCTGCTTGGAACCCTTAATAATCACAGTCTAGGGTAAATGAACTGAAGGAAGTGGGGGTAGCAAATACTGGTGGATTATGTCGTATTTTTGAGGAAATCCTTTTTTTTTTTTTTTTTGGTTTCTCCTTCTTTTTTAACTTTTGCTAAACTTAAAAATAAAGTTTTCCCCCACTGTGAATATATGGCATTAAAAACTGCAAAAACTTAAGTCTCTGTGTTGTCCTTTCACAAGTCGTAACCATTTCTCCTGATAAACTACCTTTGTGATCTTGTAGGTCTTATACTAATTTAACTTAAAATTAGCAGTTTACTATTAAATGCACAAATATAGTAGACAAGCATTTGCGTTTGGCCTCCTTGCTTTTGCAAATACAATGAATGACAGGAAATAACACATCATGTTTGTTTTAGTATAAAAATACAACTGTTACACAGAGTTGGGCCAGAGAAAATATTGCCGTTCTTTTACAACTCCAAGTCAGTCATGACTATAAGTTTTGTGCGTTAATTCTATGCTACTCCTGATTTGAGCAGTGAAAGTGTATTAGAAACATGGGTTGGAGTTTTTCTGCATTCTCCCGTCAGTGATGGATTCAATACTATCATCTCCTTTTGAAACAGTGTCTCGCTCATGGCCAAAATCAAATGAATTAAACATAAAGCTGAAATTAGCAAATTATATGAAATCTCCTTAAGATAAATATAACTTTCTAAGCGGAAAATAAAACAATCACATATTGCTAATTAAACATAAGATCAGTCTATTGAGAGGCTTTATTAGTAAATGACTTGATTTGAGAAAATCTGATTTATTTGTTTTGTCTCACAGGAACCTGGCAGCAGCAAGAGGACTATTTCAGCATTAATAAGACAACTGCTTGTAATTTTTCAAATTTTCACATCCCTTAAAGTAGTGGAAGAGGTGGAGGAGCAGCAACCATTTTTCAATTAGATTGATTTTTTAAAATGAGACCTCAGTCATTTTTCTGATGCAATTAGATTTACCTAATTACCTAATCGTTGCAGGCATAATATTTAACTAAGCCGTCGGTTTGAATTTTCAACTTTACACGTTATCTGACAATATATTCCATTTATTTATTTTTAGAAAACAGTTAAACAAAGCGTACAATTTGGATTATAACCGAGCTTCAGATTACTAGATAATTAACGGCAAAGAATTGCGTGGCAAACACTGACTCTCAAACTGATTTAAAAGAGAAACAAACAAAGAAAAAAGCTGGAAAAATATGTCAATTAGTAAATTCCCAAAAAGTCTGGAAGATTGATGTGAAGACAGGGAAAAAAAAGAAAACCTTGATGGTTGTCTGTTTGGGGGGTCACCCACTCATGTTCTCTGATGTAAGAAAAATGCTTGCCTAGCATGTGAAATTACAATATTTGTGTTCAGTTTTCACTCTCATCCCAAAAAGGAAAAGTGGTATGCAGATACGGTCAATTAAACAATGCTCTGTTGTAGGGAAATGCCAAGATGTTATGTATTGATTATTTGGTCAGGCATGAATGTGCAGATATTTCAATAAATATAAACACATTATTCGTCTGAAATGTGCACGTTTTTTTTTTTTTTAAATTGCATGGTCATCAATCATGTAGGTGGTATAAAGGCATGACGGCACGCTGACAGGTTCTGAGTGATGGATGATTGGCAGCTGATGATTATCTGAGCTGAGGGTTGTGGATAGTGTCTCATGGGTGATCCTCTCTGAAGCCTCAGGTGGACCAAGAAAAAAATACATTTTCAGAAAATAAATTGAGATCAAGTGAGTCTATGAACCTTGAACAGATTATGACAACATCACTTCATGCAATTATGCGTGATTGTTAAGAAGGGTTCAGAATGCATGGGCTTTTCAAATTAACCATTTTATTAATTTTGAGTAGTGAACTCATATGCACTAAAAAATAATAAAATAAATTCCATTTAGGGCCCAAGTTCAGCTTTCCATTTTGGAGCCTCAAATCAATCAGTTAAATCAAAAGTACTTTATTTGTCCCCCCAAAAAATCAAATGTTGTTGAAGTAATTCATTTAACAAAGGAGTTGTTGGTGATGGCTTCTATATTGGTCTGTGATGACATTAAAAGCATAAATCAGGCTTTTCTATGATTTACTTTCTGTATTTTTTCCAATAATGACTCCAGGTTGCAGAAGGAAGAGGGTAGTAGTTCTGAATCCATGAGACATGAAAGAAGTTACACGACCATCCCTATTTATGCATCAACTCTTAACATGGTCAGATTTTTATGAATCTATGATTAAGTCAGTAAGTCTACATTAAATACATTATTTTTTTGTCTTAAGAAAATATATCATATCTTTTATTGTAAGTATGGAAGAATGTTGTTTTGCTTAGTAGAAATTCATCACAGATGTTAGTAAGAACCCAATTATCATCATTATTATTATTATTATTATTGGGTTAAAATACCAAAATATTAATCCCTTACAAAGACATCATGACAACTTAGTCCACATGTTAACATAGTATGAGGCAAGAAATAAGTGTCAAACATGCTTAATGAATTTGATTCTGTACTTCTCTATTTTTTTTTTTTTGTATCTTAAAGGTTCTTATGAACATTTCTATGCACTTTGATTTCTAGTTCTTTCCTTTCCTTTCGTTAGATTCCTATTAAATGAAGTAAGATAGGACTAACTAGGTCACTGTAGAGCAGCTTTTCATATTTCCTTTTAATATAAAACGTTTACCTGTATTATATACCAGCAAGCAGCCCCACACCATGACAATCTGTTTTCACAGCTGATATTCTGGGTGAGCGAAATCCCGTTCATCTTGCAATGGGATCCAAAATTCAGTTCCAATCTCATATGAATTGTCTGTTTATTTTAGAGTTTTGATCAGTTCATATAAAAATCATTATGATTAAGATATTTTAGAAAAAACAGCCAAGAATAATTAGAATTAAAATTACCAGTTACTTTTAGATTGATGTTACTTTACTTAGTGACAAAAGATCAATGTATTTTCTTAAGTTGAGTTTTATATACAGGTAACATGCCATCTTTTTAGGGCTCATGCAATCAATTAAAGCATAGTAAAATGATTTCAGTTCACTGATTCATGAGGCAGCAGTGTGGAAACACTCAGTTGGAGGTGACACACATGATTGTGGCAGAGTGGAGCTTTTCTTTTTACAAAGGAAGGTTATTGCTCTGTTGCTTGTTTTCTTTCTACATTCAGTTCCATTTGCCATTACATCCACTCAGTTTGCTGAGGATCTCTGACAGCCCGACACCGCCCTCTCAAGCGTCTGATACTAAATGTAAGTAGGGACACTGTTTCGCTGACAGGACAACTCAATACTGTCAAGGCAATTAAGCAGGTTTGAGAGAGGGTTGGAAAACAATGAGAGTAGTCAGACTGAGCTGTGTTGGTAGGCAAAAAAAAAAGGGTTTCCGTAAGAGCAGGCCATTAATCATCTTATATTTTTTCAAACAATCCTAAATTTTCAAGGGTCAAACATACCTCACTTCTTCACCCAATGTGTCTTACCCTTGTCATTCAAGTCTTTTTACTTTCTTCTTAACAACTGAAACTGTTCAAAATCTGGATGGTACTGAGTACAGAGAAACTGAATCAAAATGGCTGCAGCAAACAAAAAATAGAGGCATTCAAATACCGCTCTGTTCTCTACTTTATATAGATACAGCTGGTATATAAAAGCAAAGCTATAGAAATTATATCTAACATCACGATTGAAATGTGGATTTAATATTTACTTGAAACGTTCATAACTCTTTAATATATCACACTCCATGTTGTTGTATTACAGTCAAGAAAAGAGACCTATATGTTCATAAAACCCTGTCAAAAATGTAGAAAGTCTGCTGAATGGGGGCTCTTCAAAAATTGATGACTATAACTGCTGACCTTTAAGATTTTGACAACTACTGTGTCTCTGCGTAGCTTTTATAGACTAACTGTAGTTTCTATCCCATCATGGAGATTTAAAACTGTCAACAGGTACTGCTTGTCACTGATTGTTCCTTTTTTTTGCTATGTAGAGTACCCATGTGGAACAAGTCCTGCATATTTCTAACCCAAAAATGTCCTTGGGGAAGCTGAAGTTCGGGAGCGAATTAATATAAGATATGTGACAGTTGAAGCGCATGTCCTGGATATGTTTATGTGACTCTTGAATCAGTCCATGCCCTGGAGACTGAACTCTTGAAGTGACATCAAAATCCTCTAAACAGACAGCAAGTATACCTGCTTTTTGTCCACTTCATCTAATAGTGTTTTTCCTTCCACTATACTCTGGATTAAAATGTATGGATATGGATGGAAATATTTGGATGTTTGATTCTTTTTGTTTTCTTTTGTAATCTCTGTGTATTACCCAACTTGTTGGGCATGTGCTTTTTGCTTTAATTTAAGCCATAGAAGTTTAATTCCTAACATGATTGTACTAAGCAAAAACTGTTATTTATTTTGTGCAACATGATAACATTTTGAGAATTACCCATTATTAACAAAATAAACAAATGAAATCTTTAAATATATTCAACTTTATTTCAAAAATCTTTCAAATTTATATACGTTTCATTTGTTTGTGTTATTACCAAAATAAATGTACATTTTGAGTTCTTGCTGCAAGGCTAGTTGAGCTGTGTATCAGAAGCACCTGCATGTAAATCTCTGTGGCTGATTCTGCTAAAACAAAACACAAAAACTAAGTTAGTTTAAAAACTGCATTTGCTTTTTAGATGAATATTTATCTAAATCATCATATAAATAATCCCTTAAAACATGCAAGAATATTATAAAGAAACAAGACAAGAGATTATATATTCTTTTTGTAACCATAGACCCCTTAGGTAGATTTATCTTCTTTTTATCTGATATCTGATAGAAGTGAGATTTGATGCTGAAAAAAATAGCTCAACCCACCTAGTAGTGTGTGATTAATGATGGAATGATGCAGAAGCTGCATTACTATCCTGTATGAATACTATTTGTAATTATTCAAAAGAAGTTGCTCTTAAAAATAATCTTCCCTATTTATTAGAGCTTATTTGTGGGAGTCATCCTCGGATGACGTTCGCACCCCCCAAAAATCTCAACGCGCAAGCACCCACACACACACACACACACGCTCATTTGGACACACAATTCCTGTCACCTCTCAAAAACATGTCCTAACTCAACTTATCTCACAACTCATCCATAATCAAATCTGACACGCCTTGCCTCTTCCTTCCTTCTCACGCCCCCCACACCCCCCTTCTCACGTATCCTCCGCTTGCTCTCAAATCCCAAAATACCAGTCTGCTGAACAGCAGAGTCTCCCTATAAGCCCGGGCCAATTAGAGTGGTGTAGCAGCATTGTTATCTGCCTGTCATGGTGGGTTTCTCCTCCCCACTCTCTGTATGTGGAAACACAAACTGCAGCTAGGCCACAAGCAGCTTGAATGCTGGAAAGGAGATGGAGGGAGAGGACAGGAAGAAGAGAAAAGGAGAGCGGATCGTCATACTGTTTAAACAGAGGTGACTTCTAAAAATGCAATCATGGAAAGTTTTTGAATTATACTATGGACGGTATTATTTGTTTGAAGTTCATTTACATAAATATTTACACAATAAATAAACATAGGCAAGAGAAGAAAGAAGTTTAAATGCAGATTGTCTTATTTTTCTCTTAACAATTTTCACATTATACACAGATAATTACGATCATTATCCTATTCTGCACATGTGGATGATTTCTTCAGGCTCTTCCAAAATAATCCATTTAATTTAAGCTTGGTTTATTACAATTACCCAACTGTACAGTGGGAAACTGATCTAATTTGACAAAAGTAAGTAAAAATAAAAAAGTACATTCAAAGTGATTTGATACATTGATCTGGGAATACGGAAACAGGGCAGTGGGATGACTGGGTTGAAATTATTTCAGAAACAAAAGGAGATATTGTATATACTAGATATAATTGAGCTGTGGATTATAAGGGAGTTAAGAATACGGATGTCATGATCTATTTTGTTTTGTTGTTGTTCTTTGGTGGCTGAAAAAATTCAATGTTTGTCACTTGATAGGGCTTAAAGAAACATGCGGAAATGTCAAAACAACCTGTTTCAGGTGGGGGAGCCTTGTGTTAATTAACTATACCCACATATTATTGTATTACTTTTCTATATTGTTGACTCCACAAACAATTCCCTTTTGCTCATTGCGCTGACAAATATGTTCTGTTGTAGATGTGTTTGTTTTTCAAACTCACAGTTAAACAGTGAGGGTTTGAAAAGCCAAAGAACAAAGAGGGATGAATGGATGGTAGGATACTGTAGAGAGCATTGGAGAATTGTAATTGTTTTTTTCCACTGTACCAAATTAATATTATAAAACTGTGAAACATGTGGTCAGTTTATTATACTATGTTATAGTATATATAGTATAGTATACTATATATACTGTAAAGTCTAAAGTTATGTTGTCCATGTGCCTAAATATGTGAAAACCCTTTGAAGAAGTCGATGTTTGAGATATAAACTACTCATTGTGTAGTTAATAACTGAAAATGCTTCACTTTATCTACACTATCTACACTTCACTTTTCTAGTTTCATCAAACACGGAAAGTCTTAATCCAACCGTTTATTGTTTGTGAGGTTGCATCTCCATTGCTGTGGTAGAAAACATTCTTTTGGGACTTAGCTTCTCTCATTTGTCAGCTTAAATTTTATTCTCCTTTTCACTCAGCTGCTTTAATATACTGCTGCTCTAGAGCAAACATGCAAACTGTATGTTGCAGTATTATGTGAGACACTGTTCTTCAAATGCTACAAATGTTCTTATACTTATTGCAATCTGTCCTTTCAAGCTGCATCTACTTTTTACCTAATTTTTTGTTCCACGTGAAGGCATTTTTTCCAAACATTTACACCGAGGAATATGTCAACTTCATGGATCTATTTTTCACCAGGTACAGTCAATAAATGCAATCTGCGTTTTTATTTTGAAGGTGTTTCTTTCTTCTGCTTACAAGGCGAGTTCAATTCTTCTTACTTTTTTACTTTAATTGTTTATACATCAGATAAATAACGTTTGTTTGCAAGTTTTTTAAGTTTAGACTAAAGTTTACACAGGAAGACTGTTACTTTTCTAATTTCATCATGATGCCTGCTTTTACACTTTTTAATTGACATCCAGTCAAATGTTTTTTTCCTGTTAACCAGAAAGCCTTGTAGTTAAGAGGCACTTGCCTTAGTTTAAATGCCAGTGTGTCTTTGCTGTCACAGCAGTGCATTACAACCCTGTATTTCACCACCTCCGCTTATGTGAAGGGCCTATTAATGGTTCCATGAGAGGAGGGCTCCAATTGGCTTCAGTTCCTGTTGTCAGATACACTGAGAAAAAAAGAATGATGTTTATTGTCATCTACTAGTACAATACAGAGAAGTCTTCCATTTCCATTAGTTTATCTGTTATACAGGCAAATCTGTTCTCATCTGTAATTAATTGATGACTGATTATTTTTTTCTACTGAACTTATTTTTATTTATTTATTAGATACTTCCTGTTGTGCATCCATTTTATTGCAGTGTTTTGGTAAGGAATTTTTTTAACACAGTTGAGAGTACAAATGTTTAATTTTTCATTCTACAATCCTAATAGGCTTGGAAGATGTTATGTATTCCAGCTAAGTCTGCTACTGCAAGGTAGTTCCACTTCAAAAACTGGTTAAAAGGAGGGTCGTAAACTTTCTTTTACACAATGGTGGAAAACACCTATGAATAGCGTGAAACCTCATTACTTGTGTAAATGGGTAAATGCCCCATGGCCTGTACCACCCACAGTATGCCGACCGCAAGAGCAAATTGGTCTCTGGAGATTCGTAGACATGACTGTGTGAATGCCAGTCTGCATTTGTGTGTCATCCACTTTGAAAGTGAGAAAAAAAAACATGATTGAAGGAGAGGACAAAACATGCCTAAAATAATTAGATTGTGAAAATAAACAATACACTACACTCTATGCCATTTTACATATCAATTATCCATTCAAGTGTATTTAGTAAGGTAAATAAAACCACAAAAATATAAAAAAAAACAGATATGGGATTACATAATTTCTATTGCAGAGGATATGTATGGCAAAAATGTGAACCACCTTAATAGTAATTGTCTTCTGAGAAACACACAAGCCTGAGTGACACACAAGGCGTTTACAATTCTGTTGTTTTAAACAAATGCTAGTACAATATGGGCCTAAGGCTGATAGGGATGAAACAAAATCAACAAGAGAAAAGTTACACATGTAAAACATATTCATGTAAAAATCACACACAAATCTCAAAGTGTTCAGTCAATTTTGTGAAAATGTAAACAGTATGGCACAACTAAAAACTTACATATAAATATTTCTGTCTGAAATATAAGGGACAGAGCAAATTTAAATAGCGCTGTTTGAGTTAAATTGACTATGTATGTACAATGAACTGTGTGGCCTACTAATAAAATGCAGTTTGTGACAGAAAACTGGTTTTTAACATACAACATCCTATAGGCATTTAAGGTCAGACAGAACAGTATTGGCATGTTGTGGATTGTAAAAGTTATTGAATGAAACCAAGAAAAGAAACCTTAGGACCAGATTTACTGGGAACACTTAGGACAGACAAGTATCAAGAACCAAAGTGACTGTGAAAAACAGAAAATCGTGCAGAGAAGTAGGAAAAAAGGAAAGGCTTTCAAATACCAGGA
>JAVLVB010000780.1:2767720-2790850 GCA_032876305.1 Orestias chungarensis | reverse complement strand
AAAAAAAAAGATGTTATCTTTTTTGTGCAAATTTTGTTTATCAAATGCATTTTTTTTATATCCAAACCCTTACTCTGACCCTAACCTTCACCAGCAGAAGGTCCTCAACCTTCTGCTCACACTAAAATCACTGGAGTCATACAAATTATTTTTTTCTGTTATCAATTACAGTGAATTAAAAGTTGGTTTCTTTATTTAGGAAAGACAAATAATATTTGCTAAAGCTCATGCTGTCAGGAATCTCAGTGATCTCTAAACATTAACAATCTGATCTTAGTCAAATGCACCAGTGAAGCGTGTTTATATTCAGGATACAGTAATAAAATATTTCTGAAACATTGAAATAGTTTTTTTCACAATTGCTATTTGAATCACTGAGTCACCCAATGACCACAGGAGTGATCATTCTGTGTAAAAAAATCTCTTGTTGTTAGAGGAGTTTGCCACAAAAAAAGTCTATTAGACATCCACCACTGTTTCACCAAACAATAGCAAAAATATTTACATCTATATTAGGCATGTTAGAATGACAACGTCTGCTGTAATTTTGACAATGTAGGCTTGTGTTCTTCTGACTCTTCAGAGTTAGATGCAATGTAGAAGACCAGGTTCATTTTAAGTGATAAAATGTATGATTTTGTCTGATTGCAGAGGTTCAGGATATCCAAACTGAAAATCTTGACAATGGCAGATAGACAAAGGTTACTTGGAAATAGGTTACACTAGCATTATTCATAATACGTGTTAGTAGCCGTCTATATGTTATGAGCTTTTCAGGTGATTACAGAAACAAGGACAGCTGCAGAAGCACAGGTTAGACAAGGTGACTAAAATACGCAAAATATATTAAAACATGGCGCCTAGTATAATTTTAAAAGAAATGAATGTGGGTGCTATATTTGGACACTTCATCTTATCTGGTATGTGTTATTTAGCTGGAAAGAGGAATGGTTATTGCTGATCAATTATGGGGCAGCCGCAGAGTCAGACTAACAGGTAAGTGCATGTTTGCTTGTTTGCATGTTTTTACTCTTAAGTGTTTCAGACTGTTCAATTTTAATTTTAGTTAAAGACAACACAGTAAATAAAAAATTCACTCGTAAAATATTGTTTATAAGTAATGGAGAAAATAAATTGTTCTGTGATGCAAACATAAACCTGTAACGGATTAGGCAACCCTTAGCAGCAACAACTGCAAATCAAACATTTTTGATAACCTGTATCTTTTCTAGTTGTGGAAGAATATTCTTTGCAGAATTGTTTTAATTCAGCCACTTTGGTGGGTTTGTGCACATAAATGGGCTTTTTAAGGTCCTGCCATGGCATTTGAATAGGATTCAGGTCAGGACTTTGACTAGGCCACTCCAATGTCTCAATTTGGTTTTTCGCTTGTGTGTATTGGGTTACTGCCCTGCTCCAGAACGCAGGTTAGTTTCAGCTTAAGGTGCCCAACTGAAGGCCTGACATTCTCCTTCACGATATGTTGGTAGAATTCATTGATGTCAGATCCAATGGGTGACACACCTTTCAAAAAGTTAAATGTTTGTCTCGTCTTCAATTAATATTTTCTCAAAGGTCTTGGGGATCATCAAGACATGGTATAGAAACCTTACCTTAATGTAGTTTTTATAGCATTAAAGCTTGTGAAATTTGGGCCATGTGATTCAATTTCGAACACGGACTGCTTTACTTGCAATTTGTTATGTTTCTCTCTCGTTTATAAGAGTAAAATCACATTTTGGAGAAAAAAAAGCAATCTTTAAGCAGGTAGAAAACATTATTTTTAACCCAAATTTCTGTGCTGAAATGTTTTTTGTTTTTTTTCAATGACATGATGTAATAAGAGTGTTGAAAGTTGGTTGGGACGCACTTTGGGGGAGGATGGACTTACGGACATTTAGGCACACAACCTTTTCGCCAAAAATAAGTCCAAAACAGCAGACTTTATGTGCTTTTGGTATGAAATTAAGATAAAGAAAAAGACGAAACAATCATTGTCCCTGCTAAAATGTTCACTGAGAGGTCACCATAATAGTTCAAAAGTAAACTAAGTAAAATATATCAAAGGACGCAGTAACTAAAAGGATGTGGGAGACACACGCACACAAACATGTGTGGAACTTCAGTATTATCATTATTTCAAAGAAAAAAAGTTTTTCCCTCACAGTCAGGCAGATACATTAGAAAAGCATTAGTCACACACAGAAGCAAAAAATACTCAGCAAATGAACTTCAAACATAAAAAGTCTTGCAAACCCCAAGTTGTAAATGAAGCCAATAGAGCCTTCTGCTCCCTGGAGAGTGTGTGACAAGTTTAATCAGCTCGAGGAGTTGAAGGCTTGGCATTTTCCTGTAAGTCTAAAACATTCAAATATACACCACAGTTAAAATAGACTCATCTGCCTTTGGTAGAAAGTGGCTACACTGTTTTTATTTGTATAAGTCGGACCAAAAACTATGCTCCACTTGTGCCTCTCTTATTTACACACAGGTTGTCTATCTTGCTGATCTTATCTGTTTCAGATGAGGCACACTTGTTTTTTATCCAAGTTTAACCCATGACCTGGGAGCTATTGAACAAATATGCCAAATATTTACAGTAAAAGTTTATAAAAATGGTTAAACTTGAAAAAACAAAAAGTTTGCCTCATCTGTGTCAATCTGTAGATTAGTTCCACAGTGTTGTTTTATCATGGTGTGCCATAACAAGAAAGTCATTAATTCTTGTTTCTCAAGAGTGTTCGGTTTGGAACTTTACTGAGGGTCTCTAAATCAATAACCGTGTTTCCTAGGAGGGAGAAACCAAGGAGCCGAAAAAGAAATGAGTCCACCTGCATCGGCCCGCACAGGAGGGAGAAACCGCTAACTATACGGAGCTCTACTAACTTTACCGCCGTGTTAAACAAGTCGTGGCCACAGAAAAGATCTCATGGCCACAAAATATTTTCTTTACACCCTTGTCACCAGAGGGGCTCTGTACTTTCCCATCACACACTAGGCCCCTGTCCGTACAATTCCATAGCTATCCTCAATCACCCTAACCTACTGCACATTCCTTCCATCTGTATTTATCTGCTTTACTAAACAATACAAGTTTACACCATCTAGTATTTCATTCTGTCTTTGGTCTCTTTATCTTTCTCCCCCTTCATTCTATCTTAAATACCACCGTCCCATGCTGTTTTACTAAGCTCTAACTAACTATTACATTGCAGTCACTAATCTCTTTCAGATTACATTTGCATAAAATGTTGTCCACCTGTGTGCTCCCACCTCCACTTTTATAAAAACCTATAGAAAAATGTGTTTAATATCTTTTCTCTAAGCACACAATGATCTCTTGCCCATCTCTTCTATCAACACAGCCCCATGCAATAAATCAATCAATTGAGATTTTTTATATTTATAGGGAATATAATATAGCTAACCAACAGAAATTCCCGCACATCTTACTTGTAATTAGCACCAGGAGGCTGACATGCCCATTTTTTCTCCCAGCTGGCGGCTCGTATTTTTGGCAAATCCAATATGACATGAATGTGGTATTAACATTGGTGGGGAGATGTCAGCAAAGAGTCTCGCGGCAGATTCCTCCAACTCTATACAGTTTGGCACTTAATGAGATTTTTGGCTGTTATGTGCCTCAGATTTCCACAGCACTGGCAGACCTCTATCCATCATTTTATCTGAATCTTTAAATATTCTATTTTTTGGGAAGGGAACACAGAAGAAAAAACCGTCTAGTGTAGATCCAGTTCAACCGTTGCATCTAAGTAAATTACAATATTATCAAAATATCTTTTTTGGGGGGAATTTAGAAAACTAAAATAAGTATGTTTTTAACTAATAAAAACATTTTACTTTTAGAAAATGTGATTATTGGATAAGGAAGCTACACAGATTTAGACAAAGAGGACCAGTAGCTGGTGTGCCTTAAAGATATAGGAGAGGATCTTCAGCTGATTTCTCATTTTCGCAACACTGCGCATCCGCACCTCATCTCCAGTAACGCCCCCTGATATCGATCTGTTAGGTTTTGCGCTTTATGGGTCGGGTGGGTGGGGACATTAGTGATTTACGTCATCGTTTTATTTCCGTATTGACAGCCAGTTATTTTTCACCACCGGTCTTTTTTTATTGGCTGTCATTTTCAATGGGATTTTCCATTGAAATATTTCTATTGATAAGATCCTCTCCTATACCGTTAAGTCAGTAATGTCTGTTAAAACCTCTTCTAAACCTCAAGCGACGTATATTCTGTGCCTTTGCTCTCTTGCATAAGACCCCCCCCCTAACAAGCTAAACAATTTTTATCTGAGCAGAAATATGAATGGACCAGTATTTTTTCATTCTGGCCAAAGAAAGACACTTATGATGTGTTTCTCTGTTTTGAGATTGGCTTACTCAAAGAAGGCAACAGGTTTAGGCCTTGTCATGATTAATTTTAATTGGGCAACTATTGATACAAAGACTGCAGTTACTTGGAAACATTCCCCGAACTTAATTATGTGCCATAATCCTCTTAAGGCTTTTGTTTGTTTTGTTTTTGTTCTTTATAAACTTTTTCCTCTCGCCTAACTTTCCACTCATATTTTCCATATAATACTCGAAATATTCAAATACTTTTGTAATGACCTTTTGTGGTTTAGCTATTGAAAGGGGAATTTTAGCTTGACAACTATTTTGGTAAATATTGCAAATAAATAAGGAAACATCAAAACTTTTCTCCCAGCAAAGGTTTGTCACCATGCCAGGTGTGTTCAGGGTAATAAATTTAACACAATAATACAAACCGGTGCTATCTAGAAAGCATCAAAGATTTTAAAAGACAGTTTAAACGGCATTGCATATAATCTTGTGAAGTTTATTTAAAAGGACAAATATTTGGAAAATGCTGTCCAACAGCTAGAACGGAGTAATGGTGGCATGCACAGCATTCTAGTGTTTATGAGAGTTCAGTCAGGTGATTTAACAAGAGCAGCCGAGGTTCCAAGGAAGGGAAGCTTCTCTCTCTTTCTATCTCTGCTTTGCTTACTCACTTAAACCTGCGCACACACATAGTCACAGGCATGCTTTACTACCTAGTTGTCCTTGCTATGCCTCATAAACACAGACTAAGGAGGCTGGGATGGTATCAGGCATTAAAATGGGGGACTGTGAAAAAGCTTTATACATAAAGACACAGCAGATGGCTACTGCTGCTACATCTTCACTGAATATGACACGGGAAAGGACAATGTGACGAGCAGCAATATTTTCTGCATATACGTCCTACTGAATGAGGACATGAGATCTTGTTAAAGACAAGGTTGCATATTTAAAGCTGTACTTAACAGATGCTTATTGTGTTGTAAAGTGGAAAAAATAAATATAAAAAAAAGATGGTAGTCTCCAGTAGGGGGCAGAATTAATCCAAAAAACAGATTGATTAAAGAGGGGCAGAGAGAAAAAAAGTATTTGGCTACATATGAAGGTGTTTTTGACTAAGACAGAAATGTTTCATTGTATAATGCAACATACTGTCAAGATATGCCATATGGTTGCTATGCAAACCGTTCATATTTGATCTTAATAGCGAATTAGTAAGTCTTTCTTAGAGCTTTATGAAAAGCATCAAAAATATAACTTTCCTATGATTAAGAGATAGAAGTAGTGGGGGCAGATGCGTTATTGTTCAATCGATCACTGGTCTAATTGTTAGATAGATAGAAAGATAGATAGATCATATCTTTAGATTTTATTAACAAATATTTAAAAACATAAATGGTAGATGGACTTCAATTATTTAGCTCTTTTCTAATCAAAGTGAACACTCAAAACACTTTGCACTATTGCCACATTCACCAACGTTACATGCATCTGTAGGCAAGATACACACATATGTAGTGATCCTAGAAATATATCCTTGGGTTTTACTTTGGAACATTTCAGCATGTAAACTGGAATACAAAGCACAACATAATCTTGTTTGTCAGTCAGACCTTAATTTATCCACTTCAAATGTGAGAAAATTGCTGCAAACATTTTAGCTTCCCAAGAGTGCACAGAAAGTAACCTGGTCTTTCTTGCTTTTTACTTCTTGCATGGTTTGGATGCTGGAAACAAAACCAAATGCAAATCCCCAGTGGTCATGGAACTTCTGATTCGATTGTATAGAGTATGGATGGATATCTCACTATTCCTGGGACAGTATTTTTATGACGGGCTTTTAAAGCCAATACTATATGTTTTTCTGTCTAAAAGGGAATACTCAGACATAATCTGCAAGTAAAAAATCTAATTTCTTCATTTATCTCATAAACTGTGGAAAAATGATTTGCAATTGCAGCTAATTGTAGAGGGACATACAGGAGGAATATTTGGAGACAGTGTTTCTAGTTTTATATTAACTGATGAAAACAATCAGATGCTTCGTACTGAGAGACTATATACATAGACGAAAAATCACATGGTAAATAAAATCAACTTACAAATTTATGGTCACCGACAACATCTATAGTCATCTTGATGGTGTGATTGCAGACTTTCTTCTAAAGTTTCCATTTGACCTATTCCCACAGTTCTGGGTATGTGAAATTCAACATTCCATTAGTTTCATAACAATGGGAAAAGAAGAGTTTCATATTTTAATGGGAAAATGTTTTTCATTGGTAAGGAGAAGCCCCTCTGTTTACCTGTTGATTCTAAACCATCCATACTTCATGGATGTAGCAAACGTGATCACTACATCCTGTCTCACCGATGAGCATTCAAAGAACCAGTTAGAAAGGTTAATCAATTTTTTTCAACAACATAATATTTTTTATGATTACTGACAAAGATTTTTCAGATGCTGTTGACACATATCCCACCGTATTTCTAAATGGAATGGCATTTTTAAGTTTTAAGAGTGAAACTAAAAGTTATTTTATGACATACAGAGTGTTAAAATTATCAATCTGCTTTGAAAAGCAATAAAAAAGGCCAACTAGGATTTAGTTATACTTCTTATTTTTAATAAACTGTACAATGTATTGATTTAAGCTATAGAAATTGTTTTCGTTGTTGTGATTTCCGATTTTGGGTGAAAATAGAAAATAGAAACTAAGAACATACTGAAAATTTGGTAAAAAATAAAATAAAATAAAAAATCTACAGCCTAAAAAAAAAACCCCAAAAAAACAACCTTTGAAATATTTTCAATAAGCCTGTAAAACCAAGACAGCTTTGAAAAAGATTATAAGAATATCAGGCTCTTTTGAAGCAGAATATAATTTTGCTTAAATATGACTTCTAGGTACCCGTCTACAAGAACTAAATACCTGTCAAAGCATATTGATTGACATTTATTGTGATGTTTGCAGGCCGATGCTGAGAATGGAATTTTAAGCATTTCTTTATTTGTAGTTGTTTTAGTACTAATTCAATGATATCAAGCCAATAGGTGACAATATCAAACTACTACTATGTAATTTCTCCTTCTGAAGTTACATATTTTTATGTTTCCTTTAGACTGAACCCTACGTGGATTTAAGCAATATTTTGTGCATTTACAGTGTAAACACTTAAAGTCTTGCTTTAGGTTCATTTATTTTAAAGCAGCAGAGTTTTTCTACAATGGTACCCTATTTGTATTTGCATGTTTAATAACTCTGCAGCATAAACCTCAAAAATGAAAAAGAGATACAGCTTTCTTTGACATGCACACAAACACAAATGTTTGCAGATCCAACACAACTTTCAAAGTTATTGTGTACTTTGGCGGGTGATTCGCTGCGACAAGTTTTGTGTCATTTGCTGTTAGGATGTGTCACATCACTAGGCTAGAAAATGGAGATTGAAAATGGATTGATGCAGTGGGATGACATAAGAAGGTCAGCTCGGAAAGAAAGGGATGATATATATTTGACCCTATAATTTGGATCGTATTTATCAAAGAAGGAAACAAAGTTATCATCAATAGTGATTAATATTATCATCACTATGACAGTTGGCTTAATTAAAATTAAACAAAGAGATAAAAATACAAGAAAAAACTGTGTGATGTAAGCTATAACTGGTTTCAGAAAAAAAGTGAATGTCTATCATATGGTTTGAATTTTAAATTAGCAGCATATTAGAAATATTTTTACTTAAGAAAAAATAGTGACACATATAATTTAATTTTTTGGGTATGCAGCCATTTTACTCCCCTGTTAACAGGGAATGGTTAAACTAAAACAGACATTTAGTTGATCAATTACTCTTTGGAAAATTTTGGTCTGACTCTTGGGAGCCCTCATATATTGCAGGCATTTCATCTCCGGTCATTTGATCCAATACTGTAAAAAATGTAAATAAAAGGAGACGGTGGCCTCACAAACCAATCACAGTGAAATTTGAACATTTGAAAAAGTATTGGAGGAGTAATGTTCCGCATCCTCTCATATCCTTCACATCTTCATTCACTTACCGATGTCATAGTCGTTGCAGCTTGTGAGCTGAGACTGCTTTTCATGCAAGAAATACTGTGAAAGGCTCATAGTGGGGGAACAAGCCTTTTTTTCATTGTTTTGGTGCTTTTTCTCTTTGATTCATGGATAGGAAAATCTAATCAAAGAGAATTATTTGCTTCAAATATACAGCCTAAGTCAATTAAAAAGTTTACCCTACCTGTTACTATTAAAAAAGGACAAGCTTCCTCCTTGGCCTGATTATACTTTGCATTACCATTTAAAGTCTTTCACTTTTTTTATCTTTTGCCAAGCCTAAAGCACCAAAAGATACAATTCTGGGTGATATGACAGTTTTGCTGCTTTGGTATAAAGGGTCTTTAATCTCTTGTTTGGAGAACTTGGAAAAAAAATCAGTAAGGAAAAAAAATATTTTTGACCATAGAAACGATACAAAACTGACCTATAATACAAACACTCATATGGTTGCCCCCAAACAACACTCACTCAACACATATACTAACGCAGACCACATGCTGACTTGACAGAGTGATTTCTGCCTGTTGGGATTCAATTAGTGAAACTTAAATCATATTGAGATGAAAAAAAAGCATACCCTAATGGGCCTAGCTTTACATATGTCCTCGTCTTCCCTATTATATTTCATTAATAACAAGTTGACTTGAGAGGGGGTTTGGTTGGTTTAGGCATACGAGGGATGAAAGCAGTGAGCAAAAAATGTACCACTGATAAAAAAATATTAGAAAAAAAAAATCAAATAAAAAATACATCTAAAAAAAATTCAACCACAACTATTTAACTCTCAAGTCTATGAGAAGAAGTTGTTTTCTTGGTTTTTTTTTTTTTCTTCATATACTTCTTTGTAATGACAGTCACGATGAATGACATAAATAATAGCAGATGTTTGTTTAATTTGCATGAGAATTGATGATTCTAGATGAGGGTGGCTGAGTTTAGGCAGTTAAACCACCAGGTCTGATAAACTAGTTTTGTAGGGGGAAACTTTTGCCTCGAACGTACCGTAGCTGTGATTGGATTGTAAAGTAGCCTCACTGTCCCCTCAGATGTTAGGGCCAATTGGCTGTCAGTGACATCTGGGCGGTTGGTGCGCATCTGTCACTCTTGTCGTTTTGATGCACAACGCACCATTAGGTTCTGTCAGACCCCTGTCAATGTTTTTCTAGCTCATTTTACTTGTTGAATAGTTGTCAGGTTAGTCAGCTAAAAAAAAAAAAAAAGGAAAAAATCATTTTTCATTCACTAATTAGCATACGGAATAAACCCTGCAGCAGAGGGATGTAAAACTACAAATGTCCTCCAAGTTTTTGATGTTTAACTGGTCTGAAACACCGGACCTAAACGACTTAAATACCTTCTCATGCACACAAGTTCTAACGAGTCATTCTAATGGCTCATTATGTTACTTGTGTGATTTGTCCTAGTGTTTCTTGTCCATAACAAAAAAATGGCATCGATAAGAATAGCGGATTAAAATGCAAGTAAATTACGTAATCATACGTGTAATAAGATTCCGTATCTTTTTTAATGTGTCCTCATTTTGTACAGTGTAAGTGTTCAGGAATGAAATGTGCAGCATGCACAGTGTGCACTAAAATATGAAGCTTTTGAAATTGTTTAATGTTGGTTAATTAGAAAAAGAGGCTGTTTTAAAAAAAATCTCTAACAGAGCTCAAACTATGTTCAGCAATAAATACTGAATTAATAAATAATAATGTTTTTTTTTTTTACTTATTAAGGAATACGTAGAGTACACTTGAAATAGAGTACAAGCTTTTTCATCCATCTGCTTACTACAAGCTGGATGATGTTTATCTCGTTGTTTGTTTTTTGTGCAAGACTGACTAAATGATCAGGAATTACCATTTCATTTTTTTCATCAGTTTTTCATGGCTTTTAATAGCTTTGACCCAAAAACAGGAAGAACTCTGAAGACCGATGCAAGTTTAAGGATTTTATTTTAATCCTAGATGACAGTGCGGGAGGACTTCCCGGGTCCGGAGGAGGAAGGATGGGAACCGAGCGGAAAAACCGGGAGCTCTGGAGGGAGACAGAGAGGTGAGTGTGGTTCCTTCCTTCCTGAGTGATGTTAACTGAAACGGTCTTACGTTGTGAGAGGTGAAGGACCGCCAGGGAGAGGTGAGAGGAAACAACGGGGGATCCGGTGGTCGTGCGGCGCCACGAGAAGGTGAGCCAGAGGGGCGTGGTTGCAGATGGAGGCTGAGCTGTACGGCGGAGGGTGGACAGGCAGCGCACTGAGACGCTGGTGGAGTGGGTCCAGTCGTGGTGGTCTTGTCCAGTGAGAAACTCTGTTCCTTTGTACATGTCGAAGGATCCTGAGAGGGCTGCTGGAGTGAAGTACCTGGGTTGAGCACACACGAGATAAATTACTAGGGACATGGAGAGAGCACAAGTAAGCAACAATATCTCTAACACACAAAGAGATCACAGGAGGGCTAGAAAGTACCATGCTAAGGTAACAATCCGGCGGAGAATGACTGGAGACCCACTCCTCTTAAGCTGCGTGGGAAATCAGCGACAGCATCCACACCTGTGATGGATCACCTGACGGCCAACCCAGACTTAGCCTAACAACAACCACCGGCAGAAAGCATCCTGACACAGTTAGGTGTGTAAAAACCAACAAACTCTTTATACCTTTATATCATTATCCTTCATTTGTACTTGGATATGTCACTAGTCAGTCAGCCAACTGATAAGGATTTAAAATAGGATGTTATCACATTAGGATAATATTATCTCAACATATCTGCATTATCCATTCTGCTGAATAAAGAATGCAGTACCTTAAATTTACGCCCCACTATATCTATGTTAGTGAGAGACAAGTACGAAGACGAAGGCATAAAAGGATGAGAGGTACATAACAACGCTGCTTCTAATCTCGCTCATCTTGCTGTTCTCACTCTGTTATCTCTTTCAACTTCCTTCAATTTCCCCATTTACTTTGTAATGAAGCTGTCCCACAGCAGAGTTCGCAGCCCAAGTAATCATTAGATGAGGAAAGGATAGACTGAGCAGGGGAATCACAAAAAAAAAAAAAAATGCAGCACAGAGTGTAGAAAACAGGGGAGGAAACAAAGACATGACAATGTATAGGAATTTAAAAGATGCCCACAAGTGGGGTAAAGGGAATCACAAATTTAACACCCATTTGCCCAGTTAGTTACAATGGGAATTGTAACCGTTTGCAATGCCTTTGAATCACATTGTTTAGATGTTTGTTTACAGTCAAGGCTTTTGTCTGTTTATCAATGACAGTTTATTTGTCATTGCAGTTGCACACGGTTAATAGTACAATTGCATCTTTGCCACTATTGCTAAAGTTATCTTTCAGGTGTGTGTATATATATTTGTGGATTAAGTCACAGGGATGAGTATGTGGGGTTGTGTGCCAATGCCAAGCAGTTATGGAGCCACTGGGGCATGGCATCCCCATTGACTGGAAATGCTTGACATTTCCTTATTGTAGACAATCTTAATGATCAAAGATACCAAGAGGACAGTCTACAACTAGTGTCAATCCCACGTCTCCACTTGTAAAATCTGAACTCAAACCTTTAATTGTGTACACTCATGCATACAGAGTGGGGTTCAGCAGTGACTACTTTCAGAATTTATAAGAGGGAATGACACAATGTCCTACATAGCCATCATCTATGTTAAACACTTTTGTGATTTGACTTGGACAAGCTGTTCATCCCAGGGGGGCTAACACATCCATACTGACTTGGGAAAAATAGCATAATATGTCACACACTATAACAGTTTGTGACCTAGCTGGAGACCATTTATCAGGGGAGGTGTAAGTGTAGTGTAGGATTCTCTCATGCACTAGTGGGGCTCCTGTTTGTTAAATGACTAAACTGTTAAATTACCAAAAAGTTAGGTTGCTTAAAAGTAAAAACAAGAACAAAAAGCAGAGTCAGCTGTTTAGTATTGACAGAGAGAATGTCAAGAAGGTTTTCCTGGGTCTATGCACTATTGTGTCAATTGATTTATATATGCATGTTTCTCTCCAATATCCCATTTAAAGGGAAATATTCTGGTTTAAAATGGTTTGAGATTGATCACTGTCTGATTTTTGGTTTTCTATGTAAGATTATCTGTGATTGGCTGAGTAAAGCCAGTTTTTATTTTATTTCAGCCTTTCCTGACGTTCCCTTTTTTAAATCCAAAATGTTTCAAGTTTAAAATTGTACCACAAAAGTAGTTATTTAATTTGAATGTTTTCAAATAGTAAAATCCCTTTATGCTGTAAAACCATCCTTCTGACATGGAAGCAGGGTCTGATGGACCCTATGTGCCACTCTTTAGGAGGGATGGGACACCCCATTTGACGATTTCTGCCTTTTTGTGGTTTTAAAAACTCCCTAGCTGACAAGACACACAACCGTATCCTACCCATCAAGGATGACATGTCTCTTGATTGACCCTCGCACCTAACTAAGATGGAGGGCTTATCTAATAATGAAGTGCGGGCACCGGCCAATCCAGGCCTCAACAGCCGGTGCCCTGCAACATTTAGATGTGAATCTGCTCCAACACACTTGAGCAGAAATAGTCAGGTCATTAGCCTTTCCAGAACCTGAATCAAGCTAGAAGGAGGTGAGTCAACCATTTATGTGGGTTAGTCGGACCAGAGACACATCTAAAAGTTGCAGGACATTGGTTCCGGGGGACTGGAGTTACCCAGCCCCGTAGCCTTCACAACCTTTTTTATATTTTGTCATGTTACAACAACCAAAAATATATATTTTATTAAAATTTTAATAACTTTGTAGAGAAATGCCATCCAAAGGGGAATTTTCAAAAAAATGATCTGAAAACGACTTCACGTTTTAGTTACTTTTGTAGAAATAAAACAGATTTGTGCAAATACCGGAATGATGTATAGTCATGAAAGGTACCTCCATTGCATAATGTACTATTGTGGTAAAACACAGCACAGAAAGCTTGCATGTGTCAGGTTGAGTCCTTTCAGTGCACTTTTCAGGTTTTCCACTGGGGGTCGCCAGAGCCACCGCTGCATCTGCTTCAAGGCCAGGTGCATCCAATTGCCGTTGACAAGCTGGACCAGTTAAAAGGAGTGGTGGAACAGCTACTCATCGCCTGAGTATTAGTTGTTTCTGCTAACCCTCTTGCTCTCAGTGCCAACTCTAGTTGATCTCTAGTGATTTTTCTAGTGATAACTTGTTCTCTAGCCTTTTGTTGTTTCAGTTTTCAGGCTCTAGATGCTTTGGTTCTCCAGTCGTTTAATTGTAGATCCACTTCGCCTTTTTAAAGTTTTTGTAGTTTGTTTAATTTGAATTATTATGATACTTTGTTTCCCCTTTTTGCCCCTCATCATCTCGTGTGCTCCACCCAGGTTCCCATCATCACCAATATACAAACTATTCAAGATTCTCACCGTTTCAGTACAACCCTCTGGTCTCTCCGCTCCCCTGGTTCAGCTCGGTCTGCTTGCTCCGCCACTCTCCATCTGCTGTGCTCTCCCCGCTCTGGATACACTGGAAGGACTCACCACTCACTCCTCCTGGCATCAACCATCAATCCACAAGCAAGATCTCTCCATTTCTCTTCACGTTTCACCTGTATCACCTATCCCCGCTCTGCTTACCTCTGAGTGGTCACCGGTCTCCCACGTCGTCCTCCCTATCCTCTGAGCTCCCCGCTGAGCTGTGTCATTGCTGTACGTTCCTGGTTCCCGCTCGTTGTATGCCGTCTCTGAGTTCCCGTTGCCGATCACCTCTGGTTCCTGTTCCCTGTCTAATGTCTCTGGATTCCCCGCCGCTTATCCCCTCTGGTTCCCGTCTTCTGTCTGACGTATCTGGATTCCCCATTGCCGATCATCTCTGGTTTCCCATCGCTGTCTCCAGTCTCTGGATTTCCTGTTGCCGAACTTCCCTGGTTCAAGATCCTTTTCCGCTTCCCTTCAATAAATCTACTCATTATTGTACTCCTGAGAGTTTATGTGGGTCTGTAGCTTAAACAACATGACAGCATAGTGTCATTGACTTTACAGCAATCTCTCATACTGAGCACACATGTAGCAACAGTAGAGGAGGAAAAACTACTCTTTAACAGAAATAAATATCCAGCAGAGCCTGAAAACAGAACCCGGCTCAGTATTAGCAACCGTCAGCCAAGACTGACTGGGGTTTGAAAAGACAGACAAAACAAATAGAACTAGAGGAAACTGAAAAATATTACTAGCAAGAGATAGAAAACGATGAGTTGTCGTCAGCGCCACTAGCCGATGTCCACCTACTGGAAGTTTTCACAGCTGACATTACGTCAGACAAATAACTGAAACTAAAGCAGATCGGACTGTAGAAAAACGTGGCAGAGTGAAGAAACTTGTCACATCGTCCTTCAGCAACCTAATCCTATGGCAGTATAAACACAGAAATAACAAAGGATAACTTAACCAGTTAGGATAAGATTACAAGAAGGGCCATTGATCTGATCCATTAGAGAAAATACTTGAAAAAGCAACTTTGACTGGGCTAAAAAAGGAGACAGGTATATCATTTAGTCTTTCAAATGGGTTATGTTCTTATTACAAAGCTATTACAGTAAAAAGTTGTGAAATTAATGAAAATTTTAAATAAGCATAATTACGGTGTCGTGTTCATGAGTTGTTTTTGTTTTATTGATTTGAGCATTTGTTGTTTTGGACTCAAGCAATAATTTTTTCTTCCTTATTTTTATTTGCTCAGCTTTGTGCCTGCTTGACTTACATCTGTCTGTCTTTACTTATTTTTGTTAGACCATGTTTATCATGTATGTTGCTTAGTAGTACAGCATTAGTTATTTTCAGGTTTTTGAGTTCTGTAATTATTCTATTAAATCCCACCACCCTGCCAGCTCAGTCTGCATTTGGGGTCCCTTAAACATTGCTTATGGTAGTCTCATTGTTTTAGGCTATTCTATCGCTACGATTATTACACAGCATTCATGCAACTCTTGATAACCAAGTTTTGTAAGAAAATACTAATACATATATGATGATAGCTCAGTTTACACTGAATGTTGTCATCGATAATAATGCATTAGACTGAAGTTATTTAGTTCCACCATTGCATTGGGTCAATAAATTGTTGGTACTGCTGATAGAAAAACTTTATAATACCAGTAACTTCGTAAAAGTGCATTGCAACAACTGTGTGTCCTCCTGCTGATGCAGGATGCTACACAATGGCTCATAAGGAGAATTTAATCAAAAAAGAACATGGCCGTGTAGAAGAGAGCGTTCAAAAGACTCTGAGGATATCTGAGCACCAAAATCTATAATGGCTTGATTTATCTGCTATTTCTTCAGCTGTGTGTGGTTGCTTTTTTCCAGCTTATTTTCTTCCTATGTTTCCCCTTGTCCTTTAGAGTAAAAAAAAGTGTTGTTAGATTAACATTAGACAAGGTAGATAACTAGACACCAGAGGGGATCCAAGAGACTGACGGCCTGCTGTGCTGGGGCTCATTTCTGCAGGTGTTTTCTTACACACATTCAACTGTTCAGGCTTCTTAACTGTCAGATAAGGGGAGATGGTCACCAGGAACTCGTAACCTGAGTGTTAACCTGGGTGGTAATGTTGAGCCCTCCATGGCATTACTTTACATTGCACCAGAGTAACTTGTTTTTTCACACTCAAGGTTATTTTCTAGGTGCCATCCTGGCTCTGTGAGTGGTTTGCTGTGTCACTTTCATAGCCGGATTCATTTTTAACCAACCCTTTGGAACATCCTCAACCTCATCCTTTATCATCTGTGCGACCTGTTTGCCTAAGCAATCTGTAGCTTCTCTCTGTTCTCCAGATCACCAACCAGCTCATATCAGGGGTCAGGATAAGTTCTACCCAAGACTCCACTCACCCCTCCCTGGCAGTTACTATCTGGCCTCAGTTTATGTTAGTGGGCTTGGTGTTTTTTCTTGTCCCAGCAAAGAGAGACAAATTCCAATCCAATCCAATCCACTTTATTTCCATAGCACATTTAAAACAGGAAGATGTCCACCAAAGTGCTGCACATATAAAATACATGATAAAAAATAAATAAATAAGAAAAAGAAGAGTAAAAGTGGGCCTTCAGACGAGACTTAAAACATTCCACAGTGGGGGCAGTTCAAACACAGAGGGGCAGAGCGTTCCAGAGTCTGGGACCAACAAAAGAGAATGCCCTGTCCCCCCTAGTTCTAATTCTATTCTTAGGGACCGTGAGCTGGGACTGACACCCAGACCTCAGAGCCCACGATGAAGAGTAAAGATGGAGGCAATCAGAAATGTATTTTGGAGCCAGTCCATTTAAAGCATTAAAAACGAACAATTATATTTTAAAATCTATTCTAAAACGTACAGGCAGCCAGTGCAGTTAAGCTAAAACAGGGGTGATGTGTTCGTGCTTCATGGACCCTGTTTAAATTCGTGCCACAGAGTTCTGGACTAACTGCAGGCACCAGAGTATGATTTCACTTTTGATAAAAGTCGAAGGTGATAAAAACTTGATTTTAAAACTGCATTAACATGTTTATCCAGTTTAAAATCACAGTCCAAAGTGACAACAAGGCTGGTGACTTTGGGACACACGTAGGTTTGAAGGGTCAAGGAGGGTATTCCCAAACAACATGACTTCGCTCTTTCCCTCGTTTAGCTTTAAAAAAAATTGGGCCAACAAATCCTTGACGTCATTTAGACATCTAAGTAGGGGTATCGGGGGGGCAATGGCTATTTTTTGTGAATGGCATGTAAATTTGGCAGTCATCTGCATAAAAGTGATAAGACATGCCATGTTTTCTAAAAATCTCTCTGAGTGGAAGCAGGTACAAGGCAAAGAGAACTGGCCCTAGGATTGAACCCTAGGGTACTCCACAATGGAGAGGAGCAAAGGATTAAGTGGAGTCCCCGAGCCTGACAGAGAAGGACCTCTCACTCAGGTAAGACTGAAACCATTTAAAGAGCACTAAAATGGCAGAGCTACCAGAATCAGTCATTAAAAGCAGGTATTTAAAAACCTTAAGAAGTGCAGATTCAGTGCTATGAAAGGCTTTATAGCCTGACTGGAACAGGTCTAAAATGTGTCTAAAAACGGATGTTGTTGGGCAAGGACACATTTCTCTTAAATCTTGGAAACCAGTGGTAGTTTAGAAATCAGACGATAATTCGCTAAGAACACATCATCCTTGTCAATAAATCCTTATTATTATACTCCTGAGAGTTCTCTGGTCTATGTGGGTCCGCAGACTAAACATTAAGACTAAAAAATATAGGAGGTTCTTTTAAAAGATCAAAGTTGCTACAAGCATTAGGACCTCAGTTTGTTGTGTGAACTCATTTTGCTTATAAAGTTATAAAGTCCTCTTCAAATGCTCAAGTATGCAGACACAGATTTCTAACTGTTTCTGTTCTTTAATCTCACCAGTGTATAATCATAGTCTCTCTTATATTCTTATCTCTATAGCTCGCCACATAGATGTTTTTAAAGATTTAGGTCCCGGAATTGAGACGATCAAACACCAAATGAACCATTACCTCAATATTGTCATGGTATTTTTGAGAGTTCATAATACAACTCCTAGCGATAATAGAGGAAACCAGCCAACAGATTACAAATCCACCTCATAAATCTAAAGGGGAGATGGCAATACCCATGAAAGATTTGAGTTCTCAGAAATGAAGCAAGCAATGCAGGATAATAAGGCGTGTGGCTGTAATGTTACCACCATGCATTAACTTTCATCATTCATTTAATAATAACAGAAGAATACCGTAATATGGTGATCCTGTTGGCCTAGCCAATGTTTAAAATTATGTTTAGTATCTTACTGTTTTAAATGGTGATGATTACTGCGTGAGTTAAAGTCATATTTTAAATACTAGTTGCATCAGGCAGAAGCAGGATACCTCTACCCGGGATGCTCGCCTGTCCTATTATAAGTCAACTGATGTGGAGATGTGACTACGTAGACAACTCAGCAGCCTTGCAGTCTTAGCCCCCCCAGACACATCATGTTCTTTCACAAGATGCTTTGAAAAGTTCAAAAGCACCTTAATCCCACCTTGAAATTTGTTTAAGGGAGTTTTCAATTATCATCTAGCTACTGTTTCACAAACTCCATATGATTTCATTTTTAACATTACAATACCCCCCTTTCCAATGATTTACAAATTTGTAATGCTGTGTTTTGAAAAGTTTTGATACCTTTGTAACCATGTGAGTTGCTAACATAAACAAAGGAAATTGCCCATAGTTGCTGTCAAGTTTACAACTATAACTATTTAGTTTTTTTCTTCTGTAACATTTATTTTGCCAGAATATTTAGAAATTCTTTAAATTGGTATATCAATGATTCTGTAAAAACTGCTTTCGAACATCAGATTTTATTTCCCACCACTAGGTAAATTTGTTCAAATAAATGGTGCGTTTTACAAAAACTGTTTAGCGTCAAATTTTGCCACTGTGACAGAAGATGGATTTTTAAAGGCTTTTATTTTCCATTTGAGATAATGTGTCCAGTAGGTGAGGACGGCACTGTGTTCTGTAAATTCTATGACCTTGTGCATTTAAGAATTCCCTTTTTGTTTGATGTTGAAACAACTATAATGTTTATAGCACCATGAGCAGGAAGAGGGGATAAAACAAGCTTTTCTTCTGGTGCTGACCCTGGAGTTCAGCATATGCACCCAGCGACAGACTGACTATAATGTATATTTACTCTACTAACTTGGCATGCTGCTTATCAACACAATTCCTGTCCTAGTTTATGGATTACAACACCTGCAGCGGTTCAGATATAACTCCTTTTAGGTTATATATTTACAGGGTTTCGTGTTGAATTATTTTTCCTATATAGTAAGTTTTTTTTGTTGTGGCACTTTTTTGATTGGTTTCATGCACGATTATGTCCTTCCACTAGTTATCTTCATGTTTATTTTCTTTTCAGTGTTGTGTACATAGAGTTCATTTATTTATATTTATTGATGTTGTTTGTATGATATTAACAATAACAAAATTGTAAATGTCAAAGTAATACATTTTTTGTTTGTTTTTTTCAAAGGAGCAGAAAATGCACAGACATGGAAATTTAAGCTTTGTGAGGAGTCTTATGTGATTAGTGTCTCCTTAATTGAGCTCCAAAAATAGAACTTGTTTTGCTGAGAACTGCTTTACATTGTTATTGCTGAAGAAGCCAGTTGTGCCTGAGGTGTTTGTTTGCCTTTTTAAAGCTTGCCATTAAAGAGAATGAAATCACTAGTTTGTACAAAGACAACATATCTATGGCTGCTCTTTACAGTTACAACTTCAGGAAAACTGTAAAAAACAGAAGCCTGTTTGCAAATTGAATTTAAAATGTAATAAGAAATTTGCAGTGACTCCATCTACTATGAGTACTAAAAAATGTATTTAGTTTTATTCCTTTAATGGTTATTTAATACATTGTGATTACATAATGCTGAATTTGCTCATTTTCATACATTTGCAGTGCTTTCAGAAAAGCTTGAGAGGTGTCAGATTCATATATTTAAAAAAAAACTGTGCAAAATTGAGGACCTTATGGTCTTCATCAGAGAATGGAAAGTAAAAAAGAGATTAAGTTATTTATACAAAGGAATTCTAAGATCATACTCCAGCAACTCCTGCAACATAATTTTGCACACGTTTGAGGTATTAATCTGTTCTGCATGGCACACAGGTGTATTTACACTTTAAATTTAGACAATACAAAATATCTATATCTATATTTAAATCAACAAAAATTTTTTGACTCGCAGAATATCTCTTTGTCTGTCTTGTGTAGTTCTTTAGCCCTTACACAGAAGCCATCAAGGTCACAGCAGTGGTTCTAAGAGGATAGTGTAATAATCAAAGTGGCTGTTTTAAACTGGTTATAAAGTCGGAAGAGATGAGATTCATAACAGTATAGGTCTTCATTTTCCACTCATGACTTACCTTAGAATGCATAAAACCTACATAGGAGCATTAACTAATATGCGCCTTTAATTTGTTGTCCCTGTAAATATTAAAATATAATGTGTCCAAAGCAACATGTAAAAAGTTCAATTTGACGGAATTTCTTTCCCAGACGAAGTTGTATTATTATTTCAAAATATAGATGCAAGTAGAGGTTATTTGCAATTATGTTTGAACAGCTACAGTTGTTTCACATTACCACTACAAATAAAACAAAAATAAATAATGCTTATTTAACTATTAATTTTGATTTTAGGTAAACACATGATTGTTTATTCACACATGCATAAATAGTGCTTGTTTTTGTAGCACAATTTCTGCTATTTTCTAAAAACCCTCAGGGCATTGCAAGTTACAAGAATAGATAAATGTTGCCTCAGAGTAATTTGTGTCTAATGTGACAGAAAATCCTAGTAAAACATTAAAAGATGCTAAAATTAAATGCATTCTAAATACTTAGACTTTTTTTAAGGATAATTGTAGATACAGTTTGTGCTCATTGCATCACTGGCAGCTTTGAGGATTTATCATCAGGCTGTGTTTTCGTGAGAGAGACCACATCATGTAACCTGAGGAATTATAACAGATTTTTTTTACAAGCCCAAACCTTTTAATCAATTCCCCTCCAATTGAAAGTTAAAGAGTTTCCATCCCATGATGCACCAGATGGCTTCTGTTTTTATTGATCTTTTACTCTCACCCCCAACTATTTGTGTATTTGGCATTCATAAGTAACATAACAGGATAAAGAGTAAAAGAAAAAACGGAGTGATTGAACTAATTCTGAATGAATAATAGTAAAATAAAAATGGACAGAATTGTAGACACAAGCAAAAATGGAAATTGTAAGCAAACGATAGGCAGGCAAAGATTGAGAGACAAAGCTAGAGGGTTCACATACTAAATATAGCAGCCAGTGGGATATAAAGCTGCAGTATGACTCAAATGTGTCAGGGAAATATAATGACAGAATGCAATGAGCATATGTGAGGAAACCAACAAAGGGAAAGGAAGGAAATGGAGAATGAACAAACACACGAACGAGGTGTCTGCCCTCCCTTGTCGGGTGAGGAGACTAGTGTAAATGAGATCAAGTCATTTCCCACACAGACACAAGAACCCAGTCCCATCTGTCTTTGACAAACGTGCCCTCATGCACACATAAACACATGTTCACACACATGCGCACTTGCGCACAGGCCAGTAACCAGAGATGAAAGGAATCAATACATTACAGCAGACATCTAAAGAGTCCAGTCCACTCCCTGGAGGATAATCCGTAATTGGCTCAGACAAACAACCAAAGGACAACAACAATAACAAAGACTCTCTGAGAAACAAATGTGGCAATTAATAAATCAGAACAGGAATAGCAAATTAAATCTATGAACAAATATCGACAGGGCTTTGAACACATATCCATTATTCACAGCCTATTGCTGTGGTCTGTTGGTTTCACAGAGCACCTTTGCGAGAGCATTTGCATATCTAAATGAGTTACTATTTTGTTTACATGTTACAAGCCAGGCTACTTTTGGGATTTTGGGATTAATTTGGTATTTTTGGTTTTCTAGCTTGTTAGCTTTTGAATAATTTAACCATTTATCTGCATTTGTATCATATGTGCTACATACATTTCTGGGCCATCTTTTTTTTCAACATGAGCACTGTTTATCCTAAAAAAACAGTTCTATAAAAACTATTTATAAAATACAGTATAAAATTTGAGACTTGTATTCTGCCCTCTATTGGATTTTCATTGCACTACAGGCAATGGAACAGCTTTTTCACCCCTTTTCAAAATGTCTGCTTCCATGAGATTGGTCACACGTAGTTTTCCAGAAAGTTTTTGCCAGTTTTAGAGAAGTTACGGTGAGAATAACAAAAACATTGTTATCCACTTTTTTAGATTAATACTTAAAGTTTTGAGACAATGCACCATTACCTAAACAAATATTCTTTATATTACAGGAGAAAATGTTAAAATCTGTGTATCATATTTGGTACTGCAGGCACCAAAGATGCTTCATTACTGAATAGTCATGTAACATTTTTGTAAAGCGATGGATGTCATTCCTCCCACAATTCAGCCACACACTATTTAGTTTAATCAATAGTTATCATTAAATGCTATTTTATAATACACTATGGGTTCTTTCACCCTAAAAATTATTATAAAACCATAATCTTTATGGTGTATTTACCAGTTATCTGTGAATTTTTAGATGTCAAAAAGATTAGAGGAAGAAGAGAGAAAAATGTCATCAACATGATAATGGATGGGAATTCAAGTGATATAGAGCAGCTAGGAGAAGATGATAAGGATGATGATGAGGACTGATCTCCCCAGGCCATGCCTAATGAAGAAAATTCAGAAAGTAGTGATGAGGAAAACCATCGGGGTCATAGTATAGCGCAGACAAACATGGAAGTTGAGGTCCCAACAATGACTCTGGATACTGTTAGAAATGAATCAGTGAAGGCCAAATGTGAAAAGGAAGAAATACAAATGGAGAAAAATACAATATCAAGCTCCATTTGTGGATTTCATTGCCAGTGTTGAGGAAAGCACAGAGAACAGGTGTGACATGACACCATACATGTTCTTCAAGCAGTTTGTCAATGATGAAATGCTGCTGGGGATTGTAGAACAAACAAACATGTATGGTTTTCAAAAAGAGGGGAAGTCCATAAA
>JAVLVB010000780.1:2703258-2715695 GCA_032876305.1 Orestias chungarensis | reverse complement strand
TTTAAGATTCTTCTTTTGACATATAAAGCCCTCACTAATAAAGCTCCATCGTATATCAGAGATCTGATTACTCCTTATGTCCCTAACAGAGCACTTCGCTCTCAGACTGCAGGTTTACTGGTGGTTCATAGAATCTCTAAAAGCACAATAGGAGGCAGATCTTTCAGTTATCAGGCTCCTCTCCTGTGGAACCAGCTTCCAGCTTTAGTCCGTGAGGCAGACACACTATCTAGTTTCAAATCTAGGCTTAAAACCTTCCTGTTTGATAAAGTTTATAGTTAGGAAGAGGTAGAGAACACAGCCTAATACGGTTGGGGAGGAACTCAGTCTTGACAGACGGTTCTCCTTTGCTCTACCTTCTTCATGTCTCACTCTATAGGGTTAAGTTATTTAAGTTTTTCTATGGTTATGCTGCTATATGCTTAGACTGCTGGAGGACAATCTGACCACTTCTCTCTCTGCTACTTTCTTCCTTTTTCCAATCTACTTAGTTACCGTTATTTCAACCTTGTTAACCTTTTGTTTTCTTTTAGTGTTCTTCTCTCCATAGTAACCAAATCTGGTCTGGCGTTCTGTTAGCTGAGATAGCTTCTTGGATGAGAACATGGGCTGAGATGCTTCCAGTGACGCTCTACAACTGCTGCTATGAACTCTATTATCTCAGTATCCTGTGCTTCTAATTTAGTTTTCTGTCTTTTCAAACCCCCAGTCGGTCGTGGCAGATGGCTGCTTGTACTGAGCCTGGTTCTGCTGGAGGTTTCTTCCTGTTAAAGGGGAGTTTTTCCTCTCCACTGTCACTACATACATGCTCAGTATGAGGGATTGCTGTAAAGTCAACGACAACACAAGCCATTGTTTTGGTCTGCTGATTCCAGAGGAGTGAATGCTGCAAGTCAATCTGCTAGGGTTCCTTAGATTGGAAACTTTTTCAAATTGATTTGTTATGATGTATCTTTGATTTTAATTAATTTTCTTGTAAAGTGCCTTGAGACGACATCTGTTGTAAATTGGCGCTATATAAATAAACTGATTCTTGATTCTTCTTGATTCTTGATATCTAATTGGTGTTTTTTCCTGTTTTTGTGTACAAGTAACTAAACAACTGCAGTTAATAAGTGTGTCCTCACTGGCTGTTTTTATGTTTATCTTTTCGGCCAACTCATTCATCCTAAACAATAACCGCATGAAATTTCACTGCTAATTCAATTAATTTTAATTTTCACCTAAAAAGCATTCTAAAATGGACAAAGAATTGTTGTTCACAAAACGCTCTTACTTCACAAATATTGTTTGGCTTTCAGCTTTTGGAGTCCTCCATGCATGCTTTCTGATGTTAACATCTGTGGTATTTATCTCCTCCTTTGCCCAGCTCATTATTCCCGTGGGGTATTTGATTACTGGTAAGGCGTAGCTGTTTATCACATGGACCTTGTTCTTGCCATTCAGCTGGCTTCTCAGGACTTGCCTTACTTGATGAGGGTATTTGGCTGTGGCTCCTTGCCTTGTGACCTCATTGAGTTTGCCATTTGCCTACTAGTAAGATTTCTCTATGAAGAACCTAGTTCTAATTGATGTTTTTAGTCTTGCACATGGGAAATTAAACAGTAAACAACACAGTGTAGTCTTCTTTTATCCCATGACAAGTTTTTTGGTTGAACAGAAGTTGAAAAGCTTATTGAGGCTGCTTTGTATAAAAAAAGGTAAAGTTTTGTGCAGGTTTTACAGCTTGAGATTGGTACTCAATATGATAAACATTATTTAATGTATAATAGAAGAAAAAAATCTAAAAAAAAGAATAAAGTTAATAAATGTAAATACATTAAAATGAAATATTTTTAAACTCAGGTTTCGAGTTTAGCGCAATCCTAATGATAGACATTACCTATACAAATCTATCCTTGCAATTTAAGTATACACTGAACTGTATAAATAGAAATTCAGTTATTAGAGGAATCCACTCAACTCCTTTTTGGTAAGTGGGCCTCCATCTGCCAGTCTTTTCTGAGCCTCAATTTAGTAAACTCCATTAAGCCAGATAAAAAAAAAACTTTGCAGAGTAGAAAAAACAAAATTCTACTTAAATATTCAACAATTACAGGAACAATTTTTGAATTATAAAAAGAAAATGTGGAAAATATCCAGATCTAATGAATTGTTACCCATTCTAAACTGAGTATAGAAAGAAGGCAAAAGCTCTGTTTCTCTTTAGCTTAGGCAACAACCTGTTACCGTTGCTAACCTTTTTTAAATCCACAAACAAATTCCTTTTAGAATACAAGGTTGTTTTTATGAGGTCTAACTAATATATGTTTGCCTAAACCACCCTGGGTATGGTTTCACATTCCTGAGATTTGTTTTCACATTTAACACAAAAAAAATGTAGATTATCCACAGAATAGCATCTAAACGAGAATACATTCCTGCGTATTTTTGCTTATCAACAGTGTTAAAAAAAGACACAGGGGGATTTTGAGCAGAGTACAAAAGAACTGCACATACAATCCCTTGGTATCTAGAAAAAACAAAAGTTGGGGCTCCATTTTACTTTTCATACCATGTAAGTTAGTTGAAACCTGTTGAGCCAACTTTTATAAGAGCTGAAAGCAAAACAACAAAGAAAAACTTCATTTTATAAGCTAAACCCAGTGAACTTGTCACATGAGGATAAACTGAAAAGTACGTAGTTCAACACAGGTTCACGTTTAACTTTCTACATGTTTCAAAAGAAAATTCTATATTTCTTGGTTGATACACATGTTTGTGGAGAAAAAAAAAAAAAACTCATGTCAAAGTAGGTACTGTCTATTTTCTTTCAAGGTTTTTAGGAGAAACACAAGGGATTCCATGAAAGCAAAAGTCTTTTTTTTTACCCACTGCTGAGTCATTCGCATGCACTTCTCCCTAATGTCCTGAACTAATTGCTGTTGAAAGGTCAATCGTTTTAGCAGAGCCAACTGGGGTTTGTCACATTCATTATTTGCCTGCATTCGTTTTATATGACAAGAGGTCAAAAATGCAGCGAGGATAACATCTATATCTGTTCAACATGATGAGGTAGCCAAACCATTTTTATTCCCTTCCTAATATACGTTTTGGATAAATAAAAGGTCTTGTGTTGTGCTGATAAAGTGAATCACAAGTAGATTTTATACTTGATTTTGGGAAGAAAAAAAAACAGCCTATTGAATATGTTAAACTGAGATTGGGCTAGCAGTGGAATAAGTGGTTAGATATACATTTGTGTGTGCTCATGCAAACATTGGGTAGGATCAAACCTTTACACAGAACATATCAATTCTCCACTCTAGAGTAACACAGATACACTGTACAAGAACCATGTAAACAACCAAATGAAAAAGAACAGCTATCCGAAATGTTATGATTTTAGACTTTAAGAGGCTGTTAAGATACCAAGAAGAGAAGACGCGATCGCTGTGCAGAATAACCCCAAGGGAGGGTAGAGCCCATGACATTCTGGCTGCAGGTCCACAGATATCAATTGTTCCTCTTTGCTGAACCCAAGCCACATTTAATGTTTTATCTATCCTAGGTAGTTTTTCTTAATAATTAGAACTTTGGAATAAGAATATACATAAATGATGCCAGCCATAAAAGTTTAATACATAGTTCCGGGAACAGAACGGTTTATTTTTCAAACAAAAAAAAAAGATGAGAGCAGTAAAATTATTCATCTGAGATGATATGACAGGTGTATGACTGGGCTGGTTTTGTAGTAGTGGGTGGGCAGTAGGGGTGGGGCAGGGGTTGCCTGTGGTTGTAGGGCAAGTTTGTAAATTTGTGACCACAGTTTTTACCATGGATATTTCCCTCTTTCACTCCAGTTATATATCAGTAAGATACAGAACCAGTCTCAATCTGATGGGTGCCAGGTTAATCTGAAAAGGTTTATAATTCTACAGGTCTGTTAGCAATTGTATGCATGTTGACATTAATTAAGTTTACACGTGTGTCTTTTGGACTGGGTGCCCTTTATTAGCGTTGATGGGAGGAAAAATGTATTACTTTACATTGGAATCTTAGATAAAGACATTAAATGACACATTGACATATTTTCTAAACAGATTTTGTGTATTAAAATGTTATCAATTTCCAAAACTTTCTCATTGCTGTGGCACCAATAATTTTATTCAAAATTTAAAAGAGCTGTTCAAGAAATCATTTTCCATAGAATAGGAACAGATGCACATCGCTTTATGGGAGATGACAGCACACTAAAGTGTTATGCACAGAAGGCTTTGGAGCGCATCTGGTACAGGAACACATACTTGCTTCAGTGGAAGGGATTTCGTCCTCCTTTAAGCCTGGGTTTGCGGGACCAATAAAACTCTAGCCTCTGTTCCCTGATTGCAAAACTTTGGCTGAAGTGCTGATTGCTATTCCAGTCTCCAGTTTGGCAAAAGAGCTCAAATGCAGCCTACAGATCAACATTGCGCAAGCAGTGCAAGCCGACCAGTTAAAGTTGTTAGACTTGGCGTTCAAGCCACAGCAGGTAAACGGTTGATAATTTAAGTGAAGTTGTTTATTTCATCATTAATATCTAGCTATTTTTGTTACAGTCAGTGGTTTGTGTCACTGTGGAAAAGAAGTTAACACATTATCCGCTTTATCTTGGAAGCCAGCTTGTTGAATAATATTTTAACTTGATAAAAACAGAATGCAACTGAATATTGTTTAAAAAAAATAAGGGTAAAAATATATCATGAAAAATATATCATAAAAATGCACAGATTATTATTTTAATAATAATTATTTTTTGCCTCGTCAGTTAATGTGAACGACTTTGGGAAGTCTAGTGCAAAATAGTTCACCGAGAGTTTAAAGGGAAAGACAGCAGAGGAAAGATAGATAAAGTGGCCGACTAAAATCATAAATAAAAATGTTGCATGAAAACAGCCCGTCTAAACACTTAACTGGCATAGGTCTGTGTGGTTTCAGAGAAGTTAGGTGACAAAGCAGTCAGGAAAATGATCAAATGACAATGCAAGGACACAATAATACATTATAAAAAATTTATTAACTATGACTAATGTTTTTGAAATGTATTTCTCATATTGCAATGCTAAATTAGCCTGAGTCCTTTTATAAAAAAACTAAAATTGTTTACACGCTTCTATTTTTACCTATGAAGTGGAAATAAAAATCAATTATTATCCAGTCATAACAAAATTCTACCAGATGCTTTTTTTTACAGAATCTGGTAGCAAATAGGCAAATAGGTTGCAGACAGTTTAATTTCACGCTCGCTTGTCTACACCAAGATGACCTGAGAGGTCATGAGTCCTAAGACCTATAAAAGACAAATTACTTCTAATATACAGATGTGAATAATAATATCTGGTATATACCTTTCATTCTACATGCAGTAAGTTGTCCATTTCTTCAGTCTGGGCATACACAGAGGAACTAAAAGTGGAATTCCAAAGATATTACAGGGGGATTGAGCTATGCTATACAAAGAGCCAGCTATTTTAATTTCAAAAGCTAGTATGTCACGGTTCATCCCTGTATATTGAAGAGACCTGTTAAGACACAAAATGTATAAAAATGTTACTTTGCCCATTCATTAATTCATCGGTTGTCTTCCACATATGTGGAATGAAGTTGTTAAGGTAACCTGTAAGGGAGTTAAACCTTGACATATCTTCTGGTACCCAGACCCATTCTCCAATATCTGCATACCTTCTTGACGTCTTGAGAATCCAAACAATACATCTTTCAATCCCATGCCTGTTAAAAGACCTCCATGGACGTGGTGACTGTTTGCTCCACTCAGATGAGCTACTCACGACAAAACTATGGGAATTCCTAGTTTTGGTTGCTAGCACACGCATCTACTTTCATTTAAGGATCCCAGTCAGACATCAAAGATGGACAAGTATGTCCTGGGTTGCATACAAGACCTTGATCTATTTTGCACAATCCTAGGGAGGTTGAGGGTTGTGTTAAACAGGACTCCAAACTGCCATAGAAATTGTAAAAATCCTTCATGTGACAGAAGTGTGTCAACCAAGACATTTCTATATTTGTCATGATCCTGGCAGCTAGCCTGGTTTGTTTAATATTCATGTATCCATCCATCCAGTTCCGGCCACGCCCACCTATCAACGCTCATGATTTCCACTTGTTTTCCTGCCCACATAACCAGCCTGTTTTTCCCAATCTAGCTCCTAGAGTATTGGAAACAATTAGTAAGTAGATGTCTAGCATTTCCTGTCATGTATTTTTGTTCATGACCTGTTTCTGTTTCACAGATTTTCTGCTTTGTCTTGCCCTCTGGACTACCTTGCTAATTCTGATTATCTGGACCTATGCTTCTATTTTTTAGCTTTGATTTCGCCCAACCCTTAAACTTGTTTGAAGTTTTCTGTTCTCAAAGTAACGAACCTGTTTTTGATTATTGACCACAATTTCTGTCAAGCCTCTATATTTCATATCCTGGATTTTTTTCTTTAGCATTTTTGTATTTTGCATTAAGTCCTCTTTTCAATTACTCAAGTTAGTCGAATGAATATCTGCCTTGCTTTAACAAAAAAAAAGAAGTACAGTATTTTGTTTACTTTCTCATTTTACCCGTTTTACTTTCTGTTCTATACATTTATGCTCTCAATATGCTCTCAATGTAAAAAAGGTTTAAATATTGTAGCATAATTTTTTTTTTTGCTGAGAGTGGGAGGTGCCAGGAGCAGTGTGACCCTATAAGCAGAGGCTATTGCTCCTTAGCGGTGATTGACTTCCGACCTCAGTACCTTTGCGGCATTTCCTCCCTCTTTTCTGTGTACTATCTGTGAGTAAAGGCCACCAGAACTTCAAAAGATTAACAATTTAGCTTTTTTTTTACTATAAGGTAGTCCATTAACAAGCAGACCTTTAATTCTATTAATTTACTAGATATTTTCAATTAATTACTGATTACAAAACCCAATGCTATCATTAAATACACTGGCAATGGCAAAGTAAGTGGAAAACATTTTTAAAAATTAAAATTTTACTATAGTTATAATTAATAACACACTATTGTGAATAAATTCAGGTATTTGGCTTATTGACTATTTATTTTCTTGTACCTTTCCTTAAAAAAGTTGTTTTGATCACAAGCTGTACAGTTTTGTTGAGTATTTCACTACTTGATATTGGTTTTAAGCTGTGCATCCGTACATTCCTCTAATGCTAGTATCTCCTGTGCAGAAGATTTGGAGATAAGTTGACAGGTTTCACCCAAGAGCACAAAAAATTGACAGAGGCAAGCATAAGCTAAGTTCACTTGAGTAAAACACAGGTAGCTAATGGCGGGAAACTAAACCAACAATGTTAATCATCTGGCAGCGAGGGGTTGTCCTGTAGCTCCTTAATTCCCCTGGAATCTGACGAAGCAATATATGGCAGGTTTGCCTGCTGCTAAGGGATGGGACAGCCCACCTGCAGAGATTGTTAGAGAAGGTAAGAGTCACACTTTCACAAAAACACCCGAATAAAACTCAATCCCAACAAATGCATATTTGTTTGTCAAGTCATTCTGTATATTATAATGTCCAACTCCAGAAGGACCGCCTGTACAGCAATGTACCTGTTTTCATAAGTCCACATACAGAAATGTACCGACGTGCAAAAAAGGAAACACATAACAACACTCATTCTAGTACACACAGAGACACACTGTGAACATATTCACGAGTGGGAGTTTTAAAAACCTATTTTCCCCTTGGTTAAGCAAGCAGCAACACCACTTGACTAATGGAAAACCCTGTTTCTAAATGAGGTCGTAGGAATTTCTATCCCACATTTTGTAGTTGTTGTGAATTCTCATAAAGTTGCTTTTAAATCTTTTGCAGCCATTAGTTATTGCATTACTATCTTTTGGGGCAAATTAGACCAGACATGTCTCACAATAAATGACATTGTAAATAAAGGCCTTCCAGTATAAATTAGACATTTGAGTAAAGAGTTTAAAGGTTAATGTTTCTCATGCATCTAGTTCTGTGTCATGTCTGCTAGATACCAGAAGGAAATGAGTATTGAAGGTGGATGGAAGATCCACGAATGATATGCCTCAGAGCATGAAACACAATTCAGACTGAAGTGTGTGAAGCATAAAGTAGCTCTTATTAACAAAATTCTTACCAGACTTCTGATTCTGTCAGCTGGTTGTATAGACATTTAAACTTGCAAGCTATATGATACCTGAATAACTCAAATGGAGGTTATATTTTCTTTAGGGTTGTAACAATATCTCGTGCTCTATTGAAGGTCCGACAATGGTTCAAAATGTACATTGTTACATTGTTGTGATTATTATTTTTAAGTGCTCACAAGCTCATATTGTGCACTTTAAATCCTGGAAGAGTTTCACTACTGGCTAAATGTTGGTTGCTATCAGGACAGAAACGTCCAGAACATGGTACAAAGATTTCAAATGGCATTAAACTGAAAGGCTAAAAATGTGAAATGTCGAGATAATATCTTCATTCTCATATGTTTCCACACTGGCCAGAAACTTCTATTTTATTTGTGAAGATTGAAAAACGAATCCAATGTCTGCCTTTTGGATATTGAACTAAACTTGAATATGTACAAGTCAATCATAGATTTCGAACAGATTGTATAAAATACAGATTTTGACTTGTGGAATCGTTTAACAGAATATTATAATAACCTCTGATAACAATTTACCAACAGCTTCACAGAATCTGTACAATACTGGTAATTTTAAAAATCATTATGGAAAGTACAAAAACTGCTGTTTAATGATTAAATAGTTAAGGAATGTACTTAAAAGGGGAATGAGAAGAATTTTTTTTTGACAGATTTTCATTATTCATTATGTTATGGTTCACCAGCCAGTTCTTACCTCACTTACTCTTTCAGGGTCTATCTGTCAGCGGAAGGATAAAATCCCTGTTTCCTCAAAGCTTAGCAGAGATTATCCTGGTGTCATACGGGAAGGGGGGAAGGGTGCTGAGATGCCACATTACAGATGTAGTAGACGTTAAAGTGAATTTAGTGGGCTTGGGGTTTAGGAGGAGGGGGCAAGAAAAAAGAAAAAGCACATCAGCTCTGACATCCTTCTATTTATTTGTGTCCTTGTTACTTAACGCTAACGTTTTTGAACCAAACTTGCCTTTCTTGCCATATATTCCTAAGAGCTTGCTTATGCTGTCTGTTTCTCTGACTGTTCGACAACTTTTTTTTCCCTGTTTTTATTTGTTTTGCTGCCTGACTTCCCCTGATTCCGTCAGACTTGTTATTTTCTTTTATGTGATATGATAATAGATTTAATGGGTAGAAAAGAAAAAAAAACGAACTCACTTCTTTACATCACTTTTGTCATCACAAAACTGCGTTCATCTCACACACCATCAATCTTGGTAGAAAAACAATTAGAATTCCTTGTTTCTGCTTTGGCACGCGTTTCTTTTTTAAATATGTAACAACGCAAAATCAAACCTACATCCACCCAAAAATTTCCTCAATAATCACTACCTTATCTCTACACTGTATTATAGGCTTTAAGAAGACAAGTTTAAATACTCCTTTGAACATAATTTGGTCTAAAAAGGCTGTCTAGAATAATTTATTAGTTCAAAGCTGGTACTATTTTAACATATTTGGAGTTTTCTATCATAAAAGCAGCTCAGGATTATAAATAAAACCTGCTGACTAGGACACTTCATCTTAAATAGGTCATTCATTTAAGTATTCTTAATATTATTAGATGCAGATGCAGCTCATCAAATATAGAAGGATGAAGGAAACACTAAAGAGTGCTAGTAGCACGGGGCTGCTGTCAAAGCTTTTCCTTGTTTTTACTAGGGCAATCAGACAGTTCTAACCAAGGTTAGAAGAAATTGATAGAAGTGCAAAGTGTTTATACTATGTAATGTGCAAATATACAACTTCCAACAAAGTTATGCAACATACAAGAATCTTAATTGTTAGTAGTTTTGGCCTTAGCTATAGTTTTATTATTGGGATCGCAAGTCCCCAAGAGCAATGATTATACAATGAATATACTTCACAAACAGTAGCATATTTCTGTTAAGATCCTGCTTAGTATTACTAAACATTTTTTTATTATGGAATATCTAGCTTGACTTTAGTGTTTTATATTTCAATAATAAGTCTGTTATTTTGTTTTTATCAAAGGTAAATGTGATAAATTGAGTAAGGGGGTGTATTTGTCAACCTACCTGCACCAATTAAGTAAATTAATAATTAGTAAATAAATTAATAAATCAATAGAGTGCAATCAATTTCTAGTAATACACAGAGAAATGACGAGCGACCAGAACCAGACAATTCTTAGATTGATCAGCCCTTATTTCATTACCAGCCTTTTCCGATCAAACCATTGCAAGAGTAAGTTCATGCTGACAATCGGTTTGGTCTCTAATTGTAAGAGCAGTGAACTATTTTAAGTATCACAGTGGTTTACAAAATTAAACCAATGAACAATGAGATTGAAGAAGAAATTGTAGCCCAGGAAAATGTTTTGCTCCACAGGACATAATTTATTTTTTTATTTTTTTAAGTGCAGTCTTTTTTGTAAAGACAAAATAAACAAAAATAAGTAATTTCTATTACTTTTGTTCAAATAGTAAGAATGTGCACTTCTACTAAGCTTTAGCCATTAAGCATAACATACTTTAAACTAACAGTGAAGAGGGTTAGAAATACAAAAGATGTGATTAAAGAATACAAGAGAACCTAAAGACCTAAGTTGCAGCACACTCATTTCAAACATGTGCAAATGTTACATGAATTCTTTTATAAACACTTCCATGACAATTTCTCAACTCAACAATGACCAACAATGACACAGATGATCTCACAACCTAATCCTACATGTAGGAAATTGCATGAAGAAAATACATACTGGCCTTCTGCAACGTCAGAAATACAAAATCTTTTTAAAATCCTGACTGCTTATCGGTTAAATTTGAATTTACCAAAATAGTTCAGGAGTCCTGGAGCCAGAGCGTGGGACACGCTAGCAAGTACCTGGTGTCCTCCCCCTAGATGAGATCTGCCTCAGATCTGCATCTTAACAATTTTGCATGCACATTGGGGAAAGTTCCCCAGAATTGGCCGACTGGGATGGTTCACCCTATTCTAAGTGGAGGACCACAGTGTTTGTTCAAACTATAAGAAGGTGACAAGGGCATCTGGTCTGGAGGCACTTCTGGACCCCTCCCTGATAAGGTGTTTCGGTTACGTCCAACCTGGAGAAGCCTAGAGGAGACCAAGCAAAAACTGGAGGGATTAAATCTATTGACTTGGCTGGCAAAGACGTTGCATTCCCCCTGAGGAGCTCCTGCTTATACAGTAACCTTGTCTAACCCCTCCCCAGCCAAGTAAGCAGAAGATAATGGATAGATTGATGAATATTGCTACTTTATAAGGTGTTGTGCTTTTTTTTGTTTGTTTGTTTTTGGGGGAAATTTCCGATTGCATTTTGATATATTGAAACGAAAATAATGAATGAACGACTGTGCCGACAACTTTTAGGAAATCTCAGCATTATGGTAAGACTCTAAAATCGCAAGGATAGATTTCCAGACTGCTGCATAAAAAATGCAAAATCTTGACACAGCATGCCTGAGTTTGTTAGACGTTATAAACCCTGATGGCTTAAAATATTTTCAGTCTTGTTCATATTTGTCCATATAAATATGTTTTGAAAAGGAATCCAAATTGGCCAAACTAGATTTTAGCAGGTAAAATCTATACAAACACTGAAGGTCAGAATTCATAGTTTTTTTTTAATAGTTAGGTCAAGTGATAGTTGATTTTAGCTATCTTCTGCACAATGTTTAAATTATCATTAATGCAATCTGAAAAAGAAGCGTTTGTGTTGTATTGTATAGTTTGCATTCCAGCTTTGCACAGAGCTGTTTGAAGCCTACAAGTTGTGCAATTAGTCCAAAAAATATTTCTTGAGATTCCTGTTGTCAAAATAGTGTTAACATAACAAGAAAAATTGTTGTTAAAGCTTGTTGTTTTAATGAAATAGTACTTAGATGGTTTCTTAATGATGTCTGATGTGTTTTCTTTTGCCATATGCACAGCGAAAAGATAACCTGGAAAAACTACTGTACTAACATGTGCACATCAGAGCCCTTTTTCTCTATTTACTGCCAATATCTGCTGTGCTTCCTCGGCCAAAAATGGTTTGAAACACAAGAAAACAGATGAGAGAATACATCACCCAAACATACCCGCATGCACAAAAGATAATAACCAGTAAAACTAAGGTATGAACCTCACATGTATTCACATGGTTGTGCAATTGCTCACATCATGTATCCAAAATGATTAGGATTTCAGGATCAGTTTGGTTTAGACGGGGGTCTACATTGAACATGGAAGATCCATTCTATCAGAGCAGTAACCAGAGTTTGTACCAGCAGGTTCTTTATCCC
>JAVLVB010000780.1:2693087-2703158 GCA_032876305.1 Orestias chungarensis | reverse complement strand
ACACACACACACACACATTCTGCAACAAATCGCACATTTTCAAGCCTAGAAGTCCTGGTTTCAGTCATGTCTTTGAAAAACGACAATCACGCAATGCATATGTGCAGTACCATATAATATTGTTTGTTGTACTGTACGTCTTTGTTAGCACTCATCTATGGGATTTTAATAGAAAGCAAAAGAAATAAAGATCAAAAGATTACTTTTAAATAAACTTGAAAGTGCGAATATTCTACTTGCTCTGTGTAATTTTTAAATTCTTTGTGTCACCTAAAACTCTCCACACAGACTTCCTTGACGATGGGGAACTTTCTTTAAAAGTTAGGGATGCATAAATTTTATATTCATGAGGGACCATGTTGAAGTAGAGCTGAAGAAAAGCATAGCATCAGCTCCCCAATGGCAGGTAGTGTAGGCTTCTGCTGACAATGCTTGACTAAAACACACAAACATGGCAACACACCCACCTACACATACATTTTCTTGCCGTGTTTTCACAGGATTATGTGGACTATAGGTGGCAGTTGTTGTCTCTTAACGAGCTTGAAATTGCAGATATATTCACATGTTCTTGCAGAGTCATAGAATTGTCCATAGACACATATGCTGCCCAGTTACACTGCACGTCATGAGCTACCATCTGGCCAATATGTTATAAACAATACACACAATAAAAACAATAAAAGTAACATTGAAATAAACATTCTCGGCATTTTTTAAACTGTTAATACAGTTGGAACTTTGCCACATTTTTCATATTACAACTATAAAACCCAATGTGTTTATTTAGGATTTTGTGAAACAAGGCAGCACAGATGTTTGAAGTAGAAAGAAAACAATCCATGTTAATACTAAAGATTGTTCAAATAAAATGTGGTGCGTGGACAACTTTAATACTAAGCTTCTATGACTAAACTATACAGAACTCCTACTTTCCTCTTTGGTTTGTGGTTGCATTTCTACTCATTTTACACATCACGTTATATATTATTTTCCTAAACTCAGACCAGGAAGAAATCAAGTACGGTTTTCTTCCTATAAATATTTCATAAGTATATTAAAGCTACAAGTAACATTTCAAACACAGAAAAATTAGGATTTCTGATGTATTCACTGAGAATGAAATTATAGGCATACTCCTACAGTGTATTTGAAAGTTCTGATTTCTATTGTTTTGATAATTTTTCATTTTGTAAAACAGTTTCTGTTCAAGTGCCATTGCCTAAAAATTAGACATTTCCCATTTACCATCTCATAACACAGTTTGAAATCAAATGTATGAAGGAAATTATGCTTTTTACCTAAACGATCGAAAGATCCTTATCATCACACGTCAACTCCTAATATTTTACTGTGAATATTGTTTGACAAGTATTACGTTGTCTGATTGTATTTCCGTATGTAAAATTTGGTGCAGTTTCCTTAATCCTACAAAAAAACACATCATTTTGTGATTGGAACAAAACAAATGTAAGAAAGTACAAGATGTTTTAATAATTTACAAAGGTATTGTAAATACAGTGTAGATTCTATACAGAAATATGTATTAAATGATTGACATACTAAAAATATATATTTTTGTACCTACACATAAGAAAGTTATTGCAAAAAGAGTATCTGCACAACATAAAACCTTATTTTCAGGGATACAATAGAGGGCAATATCGTTTAATCTGTATTAGAGCGGTGAAAAAGAATCTGCTGAAAATGTTCCCTGATCTAAATTACCACCAACATTTAATAATCAGCCATGACATGAAGATATTAGGGCTGTGACAAGACCATTTCTGTCAAAACCTTTGTGTAACCCCAATTACAAGCTAAATTATTGCTCAATTACTGAAATCAAAAGACTTTCTGCATGATGGGTGTGTGTTTTTTTTCTTCTTACAACTATGAAATGCGCATAAATGTGAAATACACATTCGTCTCTGTAAATCAAGTGTTCGTAGTTTAACACATACTCAAGGATCATGCTTTGGCCTCACCAGTAAACACCAGTTAACTATAATTTCTTAATCAAACATCTTTAACTTTAGGTCTGTCCCACCTTTCATATGCCTGGATGGGGGATCTCTTCACAATATCTGCTATCAGGGACAACTTTGGTTGAAAAATCTTCTTTTCCTCAGGTAAACGGAGCAGCACTTCCGTTCATTCTTAACCCTTTAAAGTTATTACTTTTGGGGCACCTTACTTTGTACACAAAATTGAACTGATAGTTTCTTTATCATAATTATCTAAAACTTATCTGAAAGCATGTCCAAACCTTATGAACCATCATGAGAAATGTCTTAACGAAGAAAATCTCAGTTAACAACCCCTTAGCATTTATCTTTGCAAACAAGAGATACTTGCAAAGCTGCAAATGTTGCAGCACAAAAATGCAAAATATGGCAAGTAAAATAACTCATAAAATAGTTTAAAAAAAATGCAGTGCAATTTATATCTAGTACAACAATCAAAGAGATGTGAATGAATTAATCAATCAATCAGTCAATCAATCAATCCATCAAAAAATTCTTGTATTTTTCCTGAAGGGAAATTAAATGGTGTATGAGCATAATATGTAACTAAGGAGTTGTTGTAGATGGTGATGGCTGTGAGCGGGAAAGATCTTCTGTTGCGGTTTGTTTTGCAATTAAGCTGAAGAAGCCTTTCACTGAAGAGACTCTGTTTTTCAACAATTTAAAGGAATGGACTTTTGAAATAATCATTTGATGAAAATGTAATAAAAAGGGATATTTAAATGATCAAGATCATTTTAAAATCACTAAAAAAGCTTATTTAATTTGTTTCACAGGAAAAAAGGAAAAAAATACTACATTAAAAAAAGGAAGATTACAGCCAAATAACTCTCCAAAAATTATAGATTTAGAGTTAAATACATAGTTCAAACCTTTTAAAACATTTTAGTTATTTTGGTTGGGTACTTTTTAACACTTAAGTAAGAACTGTTATGAACGCTAATGTATTCTTTCCTTGAATTGCACGTTTTCAGGTTGGTGCCTAAAAATGTACAAATTTTCACTAAAAAGCAAACAAAAAAAAAATTATATTTGAGATTGGAAATGTATTTGGAGGAAAATTAAATTAAACATTAAGCAAATCAACACAAAATCACCAGTTTTACAAACTACACAACCCCATTGATCAGTGTGACAGCCCTTTTTCTTCTGCTTTAACATTTCCCAAGGTTAGAGCATACAGACAGTGGAATCAGGAGTCTTTGCACAATCTGTCTCAAAAGTGCAAAGTTCTCTTTTATGCTTACATCTTTTTCTTTCATCCATGTAGTTTTCAGTAGGTTTTTTATAAGGAGTTATGAGATGTTTTCTAGGAACTTTTATTTTGTGTCCTGTCAAACCTACCTGAAGTGTTTGATTGCAAAAAAGCCAAATTTGTAAGTTTTTTGTAGTAATGTAGTAATTTGTAGGATATGTAGAATAGAATCAATAATGGGTTTATTTATATAGCCCCAATTTAAAGCAGATGTCGTCTCAAGGCATTTTACAAGAAAATCTATTAAAATCATAGATACATCATTACAAATCAGTTTGAAAAACTTTTCAATCCAAGGAAGGAATAGAAAATGTTTCCTCTCAAACTGAGCTCTTATACATATTTTCCAGGACAATCTTTATGTGAAGTCCTAAAATAAGGTCATTTCTGCATTTTTAAATTAACATTAAATTAGTAACTAGCTTTTCCCAAGTTTCCACTTGTACTATTAATCAGTGAACTATCCATTCAGCCAAGCTAACCAGATGCCCAAGCCTTTTTAATTGAGTCCTCGTGATATGGACAAGTGAAATATTTCTCATTGTTAGATAAAGTTAAATGTGTTGCACGTTATGGTGAATATCCCCACTCAAACAGAGGAATATTGACTAATATAAGGATTCTAACATTTCCAGAGTGCTAAAAAATGTAAACCATGAATATAACTATACATGCAGCAAGATTTGTTTAATACACATCATATTCATAACATTATGCATGTTGCATATAGAAGTAGAGCAGTATAACACTTGATGGATGTAAAGTTGTGCATACTGATACTATTTGTATGTTTTTCTAGCTGTGAGGCTGAATTTTTAGACCTCCTGCTGTGATCGAGTAGGAGGATAGTCTCAACAAACATCTCCACCTTTCCCTATTGGTTTTCATCTCACTGAAGACACACACACACACACACACACACACACACACACACACACACACACACACACACACACACACACACACACACACACGCACACACATGGTAATACAACTTGCATAAATAAGATCACAGACTACATGAGCTTATGCAGTTATATTTTATATTTATCTCTGGACTGGTTTGGGAAAGCCAAACTGTTTATCTGGGCGTTTAATAAAGATTCAAACCCTTAGATTGATGAGGTTTATTTTTTGTTTTTATGTAGGCGTTGTTATCATCCAGCTTAAATCTAAAACTGTCAAACAGACATAACAATTTAGGCTTTAATGAATAGATTCAGAGTCAAACAGAAATGTGTTTTTCCTCGGAGGATGTGAGTCATGTTTAGAAAGACGTAGTCCGCAAAAACATGCTGTAAAAAATATTAAAATATCAATTGTTTAAAAATATTAGGCATTCTAACAACATTCTAACAATATGTTGTTTAATATTTAAATGTAATATATTCTGTATAATAATCGTGTTATTTGGTGTATTCAGATTAATGTTCTCTCTTTGTTGCTCCTTCACAAGACTCATAGGACATATTACTTTCACCTTTTACCTACTAAAATCTTAATACCACAGCTTTCTTTGGAACAATCAAAGAATTGCAAATGGTTTTCATAACCTTATCCGTTGCTTTATCCAAATGCCTTAAAAAAAAAAAAGGGTTTTAAAAATGTAAAAAGAATGATCCAATTTAGCTGATTTAAAAAAAAAAAAAGTTTTACATCTTACTACACAGTATTATGAATGAAAAATAATAATTGTGGGTTAAACCTTAAACATGATCCAGCCTGTTTATTCAATAGAATGGCTTAGCTAAGTTCAGACTATGACTCATTAACATAAAGAACAAAAAATAAATAAAATAATATAACTACCAAAATGCCTTGACCAATGGGAAAAGAGCTGGATTTGATTACCCTTTTAGATTTTGTTTAAGAAATGTAATGCTGTGTTACATTTGTCAGGTTTTTTGTAAAACTTCTAAATCATAAATTTCCTCCATCCACTTTTGAGGTGTCATGTTACTTCAAAACTTCCTTAAAAAGCTGCTTTTCAAGACTTGTTCTTCCTTTGTTTCAAAGATCTGGGCAAAATTGACTAGGGGAATCTGAGAGACATGAGTGTGGGAACAACATTTTTAAGACAATTATTCTTTTGTAGTTTTGGAAGCTGTGTAGCTAAAATGACTTTTGATTAAATTGTTTTAGTTTTGGACATTTGTTTTGATGTGTACTCATGGCGCCATTGTGATTTAAAACCAGGAGCAGCAAAAACTTAAATAATATCCCAATTGGAATCAAATCCTTGATGAGTCAAAAAAGGAAATTCCATGGATGTTGAGCAGGAGCAAAGAGAAGACAGAGAAGGAGGAATATCAAATCATCTTTTCCATTGAACATAGTGGGCAATGTGAGCTCAATAGCTAACAAGTTAGAACCAATGATTGTATTAGAAATGCTGTATTAAGTGTTTAACTGGGACATGGCTGCTGGGCTCTTACTGCACAAAAGTGATAGTTCATATTTTTTTGTCTCTAATCTCTGTCTCTAATAGTGTCATCCAGGACATGTTACTGCAAAGTGTTGTTTCTTGAGCCCAGATACAGAACCCTCAGTGAAAAGTCTCACTCCATTTTCTCCACCAAGAGTGTTCACGATTGTTATTTTGACAACCAATTGTATCCCACCCTCAGCTTTTGACAAGAATCCATGTGACGTCATCAGTTTAGTTGTTGCTAAGCAGCATACAGATTCTTTTCCTCTTCATGGCATATCAATTCCTTGCTCAGAAGCTATTTGTAAAGAAGATAATTGTAAGAAAGTAGTCACTGGAAGGTAAACAAGCCCTGTTTGGTTGATTTGAGTCTGCAGACTGGACTGCCACATAAAGAGGAGTTTAATGCCAAGACTGATTTTGTCACATACTTCTAAACATTTGAGTGAACCACACTATCCCACCAAACATTGTATTCACAAGGGTTGTGTTTCGATATTCCTGAGGCCCGTCTATTTTTTTGAGGAAATTAAATTGCACTGCTAGCCTATTACAGTGTTTCCCACCACATTGCAATGGCAATGGTTATTAATATTAAAATATTATCAGGTTCTCGGTAGATAATCAGTTAATGGGGGTTAGGTATAATTATGCGATACCTAATATACTTAAGAACCACTGGTCAAAGGTAACTTGGTTAAAATGACTTTCATTTTCTGCAGTGATAGATGTGCAGAAAAAGGGTGAAAGGCTCTCTAAAATACAATTCTTAATTTCTGTAAAAGGTAAAAGCAGACCGTGTTTAGCTTCTTAAGTACCTCACAGTACATTTGCTCTTGAATTTCCCCCCAAAATTGTAAGTAATTTGCCGTCTTTTGTCAGTGGCTTTCTTAAAAGCCTGGGCATGATTTAGTTCAACTGTCACTTCAGATTTAATGTAATATTATTCATGAATCAAGACAGGGTCAAGGGCAATGAAAGTTGCAAGTATTAAAAGAAATATAGTGACATGTACTTCAAGTAGAGAAATATGGAATCATGTTTCCCATTTGAGTTTTTGGAAGTTCACTGATTTTAGAGACTATTGGACTTGACATGCTTGCCTGTTAGCTTTACCACATGCTTTCTGCTCAGCAGGTGTTGCAGAAAGGACATCTCATCACCTTGTTGGTTTGTCTTTTCACTGCTATCCTCTATGCCCCCTTTTTCTTTAGATTTTTCTGCCACGCATACCAACTATTTATTTCTGTTAAAACCACTTGATTCAACTGTAATAATACATTATTTTTCTTTAACACTATGATTTAATAATTAAGCTTCTTCTAGTTTGTTTTCCTCGTCTTAACATGAGTGTAAAAAGCCTGGTTTTGTTGTTTTATTGAAGAACGATTCAATTTAGACTAAAATGTCTCTCAACAACCCATAGGCTTCTGAAAAAAAACAGGAAATAAAATGTAGGAAATTATATTTTGTGTGAAAATAAATAAATGTTTATTCTTTTTTAAGAAAACTAAAACTTCCCCCCCTAAATAATTCTGTAAACAATTAATCTAAATCAAGTTAAGACATAAGGTTATTCAAACCAATTCAACAGTCATGCTTTTCAGGTATCTTACCCACATAAACAGAGGACTCTCAGGAGTGAAATAAAAATAAGGTTTATTGAGGGAATGAGGATGTGTCTTGAAACAGGAAACAATGGTCACAGCAGGGAACGGTAGGGAATCCAGATAACTGAGAGCGACGTTGGGAACCGGAGACTTCTGGAGGTGAGACGGAGAAGGTGAGTAGTAGGAACCAGTGCAGAGAAGATTTGATGTGAGGCTTACTGTATAGATGGATGTTGACGCCAGGGAGGGGTGAGTGGAGAGACTTTCCAGCTGAGTCCAGGTGGTTGTTTTACAGAGGGGAGTGGGGCAGATGGTGAATGGCTGGAGCGGGTAGATTGAGCTGAACACTGAGAGCAGGAACCAGAATGGCGTGGAATCCAGGAGATCATGAACGGAGCGGGTAGGAGAAAAAGTGAAGTGAACCTGAAGAGGTGAGCACAATGGGAATTAACAGGTTGCACGGGTGAGACAAAGTAACAAAGATACAAAACATCAAACAACTAGAAACACTCTGAAAACTAGAGACTGGTGCTGAGAAAAGGTAAGGTTACCAGGAGTAACAAACACTCAGGCGACGAGTAGCTGGATCCCTGCTCCTTATAAGCAGCTCAGCCCAATCAGCCCAAATGCAGAAGCACAGCATATTTGATAAGAGAAGCTCTATGTTGTTGTTTTTCAGAATCGTAGACACAACCCACAAGTCCAGACGAAAACAAGACTAAAAAAACAAAAAAACAAACCAGAAACCAGTATGTTAATAAAAACCCTAGCTAAATTAAATCTTATTTAGTCAACTCTTGATATTTTAAGGATTCTTCATATTTTATTTTCTATTTCAAAAAGGCAGTTGTTCAAAAAAACAAAACAACATTTAGGTTAACTTGGAAGAGTTGTGTAATGGGAATTGTATTCCCTGGTGTGCATCGTGTTGGTTTTGTCATGTCTTTACTTTAAAGTACGAATGTTTACATTTGTAAAGAAATTCAAAACACTTTCTTTACTACTTTAGTCTTTTTCTATTTCTGTCTTTGTTCAGAAAAACTATAACAAAAATGAGTTTATGGGTTCATTATTATCACTTAACGGCAATGAAGTTGTGCATTAATTATGTTTCATTGTTAATATTTATCTAGTAACCATTATAATAGAAAAAAAAGAAGCATGTCCTTTTTTTGAAATATGTTTTTTTTTGCCTTTTTGATGTTTCACTTTGTTTGTTACCATATATTGTTTTGTTTTGGTTTAATCTCTCTCTGTTCAGTGCTGTTCAGTCCTTTTTTTGAAAGCGCTTTTAAAATAAAGCTACTATTATTAAACCAATTCATATTTCCCCATGTTGTACATTAGGGATATTGTATTATATTTTATTTATTGTATTATTTAAAACTGCTATCAAGGTGTAACTGGACCGGGGGATTAGAATTTCGTCCCACCTCATGTACCACATGTGATGTGATGACAAATAAAATTCCTTGATTCCTTGATTCCTTGGATATCATTCCTTTAAGCTTTCTAGGAAAATAACTAATTTTACAGTGACCATAAGGATTCAAAGGCTTGCATTTTGACAACATTATTACTTCCAGAGAAGAAAAAAAAATTTACAAAGTACATTAGAATTCTCTGAACCCCATCCTAATGTCATGTTGTTAGACTTTCGGTTGTTTTGTGTATTTGTACACATGCATCAATGCATGCCACCCAGAGGACAACCCTTTTAATTAGGGCAACAAACAGAGTATCCAATTAGCTTGTGTGTAAAAAACGGTCAAAGTGTACAGTTTGGAACAGCAGAAGGTCATCTTTCAGGTTTAAGGGTTAATGCTGGTGAGTCAGAAAAGGCTGATAAATATTTAACACAGCTTTTAGTTTTTTTTTAACAGTTTTTGCACTGTTTGTTCTTGTGCTCTTTGTTTTTTGAGAGAGGTACAAAGAAAAAAAATCCAGTGTGGCAAAGTGACACATATTTTTGAGAACCTACTGCACCTACGAACAACCATAACATATGTAAATCTCACATTTCTACTAACCGATTAAAAGAACCAAACCAGCATAAATATGAACGCATGGAATATTGATATTAACCAGCTTTAAGTCAACACTTACTTCTGTTGAGCTTTGGGTTCTGAGTAGCCAGAATCATGAAACTGGAGAAAAATCATGGTCTTAATATCTCCAAAAATCAGTTTAAAAAACCAACAAACCCTGTTCTAACTCTCTCAGCTTTGGAAATTCTTTGATAACTATATATTGTTGTATTCAGAGTGCCAACATTAAAAGGGCCACATCTTACTTTTCTTCCTCGTCTTTTTGTTTGATATCATTGGAAAGCTTACGTTAAAAGATGATTGATGGAACCCCAATCTAGAAGCCTCTTTCATATTCAGGATTGTATATGATATAAAATAATTAATTGTTATAATTAATTTTATTCACCGTCAAGTAATATATTTATTCAAAAAGTTACATTTATATTATTATTCTTCTGTTTTGGAGTTGTTTCTTTGAGGCATGCACAATTTTGTTTGTTGCACTTTAATGAATGCCAGCTGTTGAGACAAAAGGAAGAAGCAAGGCATACTGCAGACTAAAGAAATAGGTTAATGCTGTGATGCATTATAATGAGCATTGCCTGTTTTAATTATAACAGGCCAAAACCAGGAAATATGACCACGTTAGTCCAGTGCTCAAGTCTCTGCACTGGCTTCCTTTCACTCAAAGAATAGACTTTAAAACAGCCTTGCCTGTGTT